>CAUYRH010174372.1:0-40993 GCA_963574655.1 Perodicticus potto
GCTGCACAGCCACCTCCCTGCAGCCAGGCGGGTTTCTCCCTACGCTGCACTGACAGGCCCGAGGACAGACCCCAACTCTGCAAAGCCAAGGTGAGTAGGGAGGGAAGGGGACAGGCTGCACAGCCACCTCCCTGCAGCTGAAGCAGCGCAGGCGGGTTTCTCCCTAAGCTGCACGGACAGGATGGAGAGCCCTGGGCAGCTGCCACCGGGCCCCTACACCCACGCCCATGCCACATCCACGGGTGGGGGCCGACCCTCAAACTAGTCGGGCTGATGGCAAGGTTCTTCCTCCAATCAGAGTGCAGCATCTCTCTGGGCACTCTTATTGGCTTGGCGTTGACACATGACCCAACTCCACCCAATCAGAGTTAGAGATACTCAACTCCAAGCCGGCAGAGAAAACCTGAGAGCTGCCCAGTGGTCTGGAAGGACAGGAAATGGAGGAAGTGGAAGCGATGCCCGTGGTCTCTTCGGGTTGTTCAAGCACCTTGTTCTGCTGCATCTGGACTTAGCAATTGCATTTCCCATTTTCCCGTGTTTGCTGTACATGATTTGATCTTAATCATTTGCAATTTAAAAAACTGACACAGACGAGCATAATAAGAGAGGAAACCAAGGTCCCTTTCTCTCTGGTTGGGGCTGGGCACAGCCCACGCTGCTCTGCCCTCTGCCTGCCCCGTAAGTCCCAAGCTGGCCAACCGTGCCCCTGCAGGCAGGCCGGAGGTCAGACCCTCCTTTTCAAGGCCCCTTATAAATGTGTTTGCATAGTTCCCTCCATTCAAAGGGTAGTCAGGGAGAGGGCTCCCAAGAACGAAGCTCAACTAGAGGCCGCCCAGGAAACCACAGCAGAATGAAAATGAACGGTCCCCAGCTCAGGCAGAGACCTCAAGGAGGCCTTTGTTTCTTCCCAAAGCCATTCTGCAGAGGAGACCAGATGAGAACCAAATCACAAGTTCAGGCTGCAGGTCACCCCACCCGACCGAGATTCCTGCCCAGGCTGGCTCCGGTGCCTCTTGTGTGGGATTTCATCTTTTCTCAAAGCTTTCACAGGAGGGGACAAAGGCGTCATTCAGTGGTGCCCCACCTCCCCTTGTTGCTAAATTTATCATTAAAGAACACCATATGATAGCTCCTATAACACTAAATTCTACAGAATCCAGGGCCATAACTGTCACAAACATTAATGAGAAGCGGGACACACCCGGGCCTTTGCTGAATATTCAATAGGTATTTCCTTTTAGATGAAAACTTCTAGAAATTTTTGTTGGAAATCATTTTCTAAAACGACAAAAGTCAGCAAACTCATTTCAGTTAATTCCTAAGGTGTCTGAAATCCTACTCCACTACCTGGGGGTAAGTAGGGTTTGGCAATGGACAAAGCAAATAAAGGGGAAAGTGTCCTGAGCACAGCTCCCACGGGGGGGGGGGAGGAGGCATGTGTAAAGGAGTGCAGGGCTTTGAGCACTCCAGCTTGTTGATATGGTCACTGAAGGCAGCAGGGAGGGGCAGCAGGGAGAACTTTCTGGACAGATTGGCTGTAGGGAGAATTAGGACAGAGGGAATGAGTGGATTTTCCCTATAGGAGGAAAAGCTATCCAGCCATTGGAGCTGGACAGCTGAACTGCAGCCTTGAGGGAGAGTCTACAGACCAGGCTGAGGCTGATCACATGTTCCCTGGAGGACCGAGGGTCCTCAACAAGGGCCCAGGAGCTGGAGGTGGGTTCCACACTCTTGCTGCTAAGTCCAAAGGGGAGGCTTCTGCTAAAGAAGTTCATCAAGGTAAATTTCAGAGCCAGATCCACTTCCTATTTACTTTTCAAGGCCACAGACCAGGACATGGAAGGATCCTCCAAGGTCAGGCAGTGCAGCCTCCCTGGGGTTCTGGACTCTGACTGCCACATTCCACCCCACAGCAGTCCAGCCACTGCTTAAACATAACACTGCCAGAGGTTACCTCGTGGGCTGCCTATTTGTCACTTCAATAGGAAAACAGTCTACTTAAAATTGGACCAAGATTTGCAGCTCTTCAAATTCCACCCCTTAGTCCTAGCTTAGCCCTTTAAAGCTGCCCAGAATAAATCTAATTTGTCATTCAATGGAAGGTATTCAAATTCCTGAATTCTCTCCCCACCCCCACCCTGTCCTCTTGGAAGCCTTTCCCAGATTACTAAGTGTACCCCCACATTCCCATGGTGTTATAATGGAGGGAATAGCCTGAACAAAAAACCAGCAGAAATGTTTTCTGTCTTTTTAAAACCTTCCCATTATTTTGAGAACTAAAACCTGCACCCCTGCCTCAGGCCAGTGGTCAGGAAGAGCAGGGGAAATTTCTTTTTTTCTTTGTGCTACAGTAGTTATTTTCAACCACTGTGCAGTGGGATGATCTTATGTGTGTCATGAAAAATTTTAACAATCATCGATTAAATTATTTTTGTGTTTATTTATTTTTTGAGACAGAGTCTCAAGCTGTCACCCTGGGTAGAGTACCATGGTGTCATAGCTCACAACAACCTCCAATTTTCCAGCTCGAGCAATCCTCTTGCCACAGTTTTTCTATTTATAGTAGAGACTAAGTCTCCACTTTTTGCTCAGGCTGGTCTCGAACCCATGAGCTCAAGCTATCCACCCACCTCAGCCTCCCAGAGTGCTAGGATTACAGGTGTGAGCCAATGCGCCCGGCCAATTAAATTATTTTTGAAAGAAGTTCAAACACAGTAAGTATATTCCTTTTTCTACCTTTTTTTTTTTATCAACATAATTTAAGTGTGCCACAGAAGCTATACGTTCAAGTGTGCTTTAACATAAAAAAGGTTGAAAATGCTGTGCTACAGGATGGAGACCCAGGCCAGTGGCGGTCTGGGTGGGCCTCCCAGGTGGTCAGAGGTCACACTTGTGTCTTCTGTGGCAGAGGTAATGGAGTTAACTACTGCTTCACTTCTCTGTCTTGGGGAGATGGCAAGATGGTAATGGGAAGTTGTGAAGTGATTAGAATCATTAACTGTAGTTGAATAACAATAGCCTTGAACTGAAGGCCATCTCTATAAAAGCTCTGGTTTTCTGCTTATGTTTAAGAGTCTTCATCCTCACTTGCCAGCAAAGTAATAAACTCTTCTTTCTTTCTCCTCAAGCCACTTAATCCTCTTCTGATTGGGCCTCAAGGGCAAGTGCTATACAGAATATGGGTATGCAGACCTTTCACTTCAACTCCATATTTAGCCATGTAAATTAAGAGCATATAATTTTTAAATACCTGATACACATGGCTCAAATTCAACATATAGTCACTAACACACCCCCTCCCACCCACCTACTCCACCCCCACCCCCCATATAAATAAGAGCTTTCTCCTTTCTAGGGTCTTGTAGTCACGGAAATTTTTTTTAAAAAACAGACACTCTATTTATCCGTATCCCAGTACCTACCCATCTTTCCAGCCTACCCACTATTTTTTAAACTCAGATTTGTCGTTTTATTTATTTATCTGTTTATTTATTTTGAGACACAGTCTCACTTTGTTGCCCTTAGTAGAGTGCTGTGGTGTCACAACTCATAGCAACCTCAAACTCTTGGGGTCAACCAATCCTCTTGCCTCAGCCTCCCAAGTAGCTGGAATTACAGGTGCCCACCACAACGCCTGGCTATTTTTAGACACGGGGTCTTACTCTTGCTCAGGCTGGTCTCAAACTCCTGAGCTCAGGTGATTCACCCACCTCAGCCTATATTTGTCATTTTAAACTCTCATGTTTCATTGGCAATCCTCTCAAGACTCAGAAAATGTGATCAAAAAACCTGGGTCTTAAAATCATTGAAAAACAAATGTGCAAGTGATTCCGTCATTCCAGATACCCAGGAACTGCTCAAAAGCATGTTTTTGGATGTTCATGACTTCTCAAAGATTTCCACAAAGCCAAACCCTGCTATTTCTGTATCAAAAAGACACTGCACCTCCTCTCTGGGAGAGCTCTGGCCACAGCTCAGGAGGAGGCTTTCTCACTGCCTGCAGCTTACTGAGTTCCCCAGGGAGCTTTCCAACACAGGATCCTGCAGCTTTCTGACTCATTAAAATGATTTTAATGACTCATTAAAGTCCAGATAGAAATACAACACTTCTTGTCCAGGTCCTGAGCAGAGTATGCGTGTACCATGTCGAGTCTTGGGACTAAGCTTTCAATGTGGACATATATGCAAGTCACAAATTTGGCCTTGTATGTCTGGTGCTTAATACCCGTAAAACGGTGCCTTAAGAGAAGGAAGAAGAGCTGCTACGTGGTGTAGCCAACTCTTAACATCATTGAAGAATAACATTTACCCTGGCTAAAGACACAAACTAACTGTAAGTATTTGTAAGCAACATGACCCCTGCCAGAACTCAGAGGATATAAATGCACCTTTGCCCTCTAGCCTCAGAATTTGAGATTAGTCCAGAACAGGAAACAGCTGGAAAGAGTTCAGTGGCAAGAGAGGAAGAAATGTTTCACTATTTATTTATTCGTGTACCAATCAAAGCTGCTTTTTCATGGTTAATATTTGAAAATATCGGGTGGCGCCTGTGGCTCAGTGAGTAGGGTGCGGACCCATATACCAAGAGTGGCAGGTTTAAACCTGGCCCCAGCCAAACTGAAAAACATAAGAAAGAAAGAAAATATTTTTCTTTCCTAGATCTTTCCTGACAAGAGCCCAAGAGTGTAAGATAAATTTTCTGCGTGTGTTGTTGTGTATAGGAAATAAACAAGTCGGAAATGCATGATTCCCTCACATCCTACAATTACTCTGGCTCTGGGTGTTCATGAAGTACACACTAGTGACAGAATTACCTTCCCTGGTGTCCATCTGTCCCGTGAGAGCGCAGGGCAGGGATCTGAGTTTTGTTTATTGCCTTCTTCCCAGCATCTAAACTAAGCCCACCTCATAGAAGGTACTCAAATATTTGTTGAGCAAATAGACACAGCAGGTAAGTGTGAAACAAGAAGCCAGCAGGCTCAGGGCAGCTAGAAGCCCCTGCTCTCCCGCCCTGTGACACCCTGCACTTTCCTGCCCCTGGAGGGGCTGAGGCTGCTCCATGTCAGAGTCACACTGGCATGAAAATGTTCTGCTGAGAAGCAGACGGAAGGACCACCTCTCTGACAGACCAGCTCATGGATACTTTTCACTTTCTTTGCCAGTAAGGGAAATAAACCCAGGTAATCATGTCATTAGGCACAAAGCTCCAAGCCCGTGTGTGTGTGATGGGGAGGTCATCGCCAAGGTCTAGATGCATAACTTGAAAGAGCACTACTATACTGTCTCTAGAATTTTCTGTTTTCTTCAGTGCACTGTTTCTGGAAAGTCGAAGTGGGGACAGAAGCAAGGATCATTTTTAGGAAGGACACATGGCCAGGCAGACCCTGCTCACAGGAAGGGCATCCACAGGACGTCCACAGAACCTGCCCTCCTGGCAGGCTCCTCTGACCACAGCATTACTATTGCCAGGAAATCTGATTTAACAACGATGAAATTTGCTCACTCTGTTACGTACTATACTGAGGGAAGCCGAGGCAATCAGCTGGATAGGCTTGTAAACCAAGTATGAAATTCCTCACACACCATGACTGGATTTTATGATTGTGATTCAAAGAGAAGCTGCGGTGGAAACACAAAGCAGGAGCCCGACTTACACTTGAAAGCTCCCAAAGCTGCTCGTTGCCAAGGCAGGCCCAGGCACAGAGCGGTTCCCAGGGAGCAAGTTGCCAGTGGTGATTCCAGGCCAACCAGTAAACTTTGGGTCACCAGAGCTGTGTGTTTTCTAAATTCCTTAGCGAAAATAACTAAACTTTCCTTGAGGTTTTGCTAGATTTCATTGAAAGTGCTGAACTGGAGGAGAATCTCACTGGAGGCCAGACAAGGACTGATCAGAGAAATGGTCTCACCTCTGGGACCCCACTACTGAGGTGCTTGTGGAGACCACATGGGAACTTCCAGAAATCTCTGAAGGCAATCCGTAAACAGCAGCTGTAATGCCAGCAAAAAGTGACAGGATACGAAATGGGAAAAAGAGAGTTCGGGACACTGACGGTTCCTTAAGAGGGGAGGTACCTCCAGTGCCTCTTCTTAGGAGCCAGAACTCAAAATGCCGATTTGCCTTGTGTAAGCCTCAGTGTCTGTGTCACTGGCTCAGGGTGAATGCACTTTGCAGGTGTGTGTGGGTGCCGGCATAAGGCCCCGACCTGGACCTCCCTGCTCTGTGCCCTCGCAGGAGACGCTGAGGACGGAAGTGGACCTGTGGAGGACGGCAGGTGCACCCACCACTGGGGTGCTGCTGGCCTGGAGGCTCTGGGCACTCAGCTCTAAGAGGCCAGAGGGCAAGCCCATCATCTACTGTGTCACCCTGCAGGACCCATTACCCTGCTGTCTCCACCAGCTACCCCCTTCCCACCTCTTACCTCCTCAGCACCAAGGGGGGTGGTTCCCCCCAGCCCCTCTTCCTGCCTGCCTTCTCCCCAGCCCCACCTCACAGTTCCTTCCCTTGGAATGACAGCTATGGATCCAGTGCCCCTCACATAAAAACCCATTTCGCTGTCATAACAGCCCCCAGGCTCTGAGTTCTCATGGCCACCGAGGCAGAGAAGTTAAGCTGCTCACAAGGCTGTTCAACTGCACAGGAAGGGCAGAGTGCAGACCCAGGCCTGGCCCCAGGTTCTTGCTCTGAACCAGTTTCTCAGCTTGTCAGAACAGCTCATTTGCTACCGTAAGGATTCCCAAACTTCATAATTTTGCCATCTGCCAACACTACCACTATTTGTGTAATGTTTACCCAGGGTCAGTTTTCTTTTTTAATATAAATTTATTTTAAGAATGAGCCAAAGGCTCTGAAACTGAGGCTGACTATGTTCAAAAGGGAAATCAGCAATACCAGTGAGAGAAGCAATGTGGGGGCCAAACTGAGCCTGAGGACACGGGTTGAGGGGGCAGCACTTTCCCTCCTTGATTCAGTGTTTGGCTCCAACAGTCAGGACCACCTGGACCAGGCATGTCCAGCTCCAATCCCACTGCCTTCTCTGATGCAGTCATCCCCAAAAGAAACCTTCGTGGGGTGGGAATGGCAGGATAGATTCAGGATAAGCTCTGTCCTCATTGCTGATTGATACATGCTCTGACCCTGGAAAGACAGGGCCCAGCTCACAGCCCAGTGGAACAAGGCACAAGGCTTGGGGAGTGGGAGGCTCCTGCAGGCTGAAGAGGCCACACAAGGGCACCCTGGGGGACACCAGTCCTGGAAGCCAGCCCCGAAAACAGCTGGCAACCTGGCAGAACATTCACCACTGGCTGGACACACTTGTTTACCTCCCAGGGAAAGCTGCAGAAGTGAGTTCTTTCCCTGGTGGAGTTTGGAAAGGAATGTGAGTTTTAACCTTCTAAGAGCATTCACTTTTCCCTGTGGTTAAAAAAAGAACAAAAGTCACAGGATGTTTTTTCGGTTTCACTCCAGGCTTACTGTCTCATGTGCCATGGATTTGGCCTCTGGGTTGCTCTACACAGGTTCACTTGGCTGTGTCAAAACACTACCATTCAGGGCTGCCAACTTTGCACGGAAAGTTCCAGATCCTAGGTGCAAGTGGGAGATCATCCTATTTCTCTTGCTTTCCTGTGAGTCTACAGAACATTCTAAACTAACACCAGGAGGAAAGTAAGCCCTGGAGGATAGGTTTGCTCCACACAGAGTCACAGGGGTGGGGACCCAAGGGGCAAGGCGCTTGGCACAGCTGTCCAGGCCCAAGGGGTGCCCCTGGTCTTGGCAGCAGACTGGATAAGCACAAAACTCTGGCAAAGACCTGGCAGCTCCTATAACCCAGTGTTGTGCCGGCAAATGTTTAACAACCAGTTTTGTTAGGATAAAGCCCTAATAAACATCACCCCCGTGTACCCTGCTGCGACCGGGGCAATGTCTCCCCAGTGATTCACAGCACTTGCCAGTTATCTCGATGTAAATGTTTCCACTGTGGCTGATTTCAGCCTGCCATTGTGACTCGCTGGGCAAGCAGTGGGAAGACATGTGCACAGTTACTCCTGGACTCCAGCCCCAGCCCTGGTGGGGTGCACCCCACGACGGGACCCTACTCCCAGAGTAGCCTGCTCCTCACTCCTCACAGCCACACCCCAAAACTGCCTATGACCCCATCTGAGGCTGCCTTTAAAGTTCACTGGAACTGATTTTTCCCTTCATAAAAATAATAATTGTTGATAACTTATTTCCTTTCTTTTATTTAATAACTTCTTTTCGCAATAAATAATTCTTTTTTTTTATTTTTTGAGACAGAGTCTCACTATGTCATCCTGGGTAGAGTGGCGTGGCATCACTGCTCACAGCACAGCAACCTCAAACTCTTGGGCTTAAGTGATTCTCTTGCCTCAGCCTCCCAAGTAGTTGGGACTACTGGCGCCCACCACAATGCCAGGCCATTTTTTTTTAATTGTAGTTGTCATTGTTGTTTAGCAGGCCCAGCCCAAGCTCAAACCTGCCAGTCTCTGTGTATGTGTCTGTGTCAGCTCGAACCTTAGCCATTGAGCTACCAGGCGCTGAGCCCACAATAAATAATTCTAATATAAATGTAAATAGCCACTTTGTATGGAGAGAAGGAACAAGCACATGCCCAGTGTCACCTCCACTTCCAGGCCACCACACCTCTGAGCCTGGTGCGGAGACAGTGCTGAAGGTCATTGGCAGCTCAGGGACTGGGCATCCACAGGCTGCACTGGGCACCAGGTAAAGGGCAGAGAGCATGCTCACATACTGTCTCCAGGTGGCCTTTGTCCCTTGGGCTACTGTATATGCTCCCACAGCCTATGCCTTCTGGAAGGCTCTAGCCCAAGGACCCTGCATCCACACTAGACTGCCCACCTCCCCGCCAGCAAGGGGCTGAGGGTCCTCCCAGAGGCTGTATCCCTGTATCCCATAAGGTCCCTACCTAAGAACTACTTCTGCCTAAGAGCAGCTGTGACTTCCCCCTCCTAAGACTCAACAGACACACTTCTGTGGGGCACACAGCCATCCCACAGCTGAGTCCTGACACATCGCTACATGGCACACAGCCATCCTGCAGCTGAGTCTGAACAGACACGTCTCTGAGGGGCACACAGCCACATTACCAGGGATGTTTTATCAAATACAGGTTCCCAGACCCACCCAAAGATCCTGACTCACAGGGACAAGCAGGGCCGAGACAATGGACTGTTAGAGACCCTCCCCAGGGACTCCGAGACATGGCTGTGGTTGTAAGTCACTGCCTCAAATTCCAGCCAGAGACACATCACCAATGCCACCTGCCGATTTCTCTGGCCCATTTGGAGACCAGACTACAGGGCATCCTAAAGGCATGTACGTCTGGTAGGCTCATGGGACTCTTCTACACTCCATGTTCTCATTGCCTTGTGACCTTGGTCAGGGCTTTTATCCTCCAAAGCCTTCCTCCACGCAGAACCAGCAGGGATAATAGGACTGTGTCAGCCCTAACAGGGGACAAAGGAATCCACGGTATCTGCCAATGGCCCAGAAACCTCACTCCAGGCTCCTCAGAGGAAATTGGCTGAATTGTTGATGGGGAATTCTCAAACTGCTCACCCATTCCACTCCCTATTATTACTGCATTCAAATGAGGTCAAGACAGCCGCAGGGAATCAGGAGAAGAATGAAGGGGGGGGGTTGTTCTGAGGAGCAGATAACACTGCCCTATCACCTCCAAACTGGCACTAGGGACTTCACGGCCTCCTGCAGCTGACTCACAACGCACCATAGGGTCCTAGAGCACCCTGGCACTGACCAGCCCCCTTCCCAGCTGGCGCAGAGCCTAATGAGTGTTCACTTGTCCTCTGGGCCCCTTGGTATCTGAGAGACATGGTCCTGGCCAGCGACAGGACACACAGTGTACGCTGTGCAGAGCTGGGGTGATGTTCATAAGTTGTGTGGAAGTGGGAGGTCTGGACGGCAGGGCGGCAGGGTCCGATTCACACCTGGGAACACCAAAAGTCAGATTCCTCCCACACTCCCTAAGCCAAAGCTGAGCCCAAGCTCCCATCCCAGCCTTTCCAGCTATGTGAACTCCCCAGTTCCTGAAGCTTTCTGGGCGTCACAGTCCTGGACTTTAAAACCCAGAACGACCAAGAATATGAATTTAGATCATTCGGCCTGACAGTCAGGGTGAGGGTGGCAAAGCAGGAGACTGGACAGAGAGGTGAGACCACGTGACTTCAGGAGACCAGCCTTCCATGCTGGCCAGTTACAGGGAACCAGTTCTGGTCCATCCTCACCCACTGCCCCTCCCCAGAGTTACACTGGGCATCTACCCCAGGGAATGCTCACTCCTGTATGTGCTGGACACTGAGTCTAACCCATGGTGACACCTTCACTCTGTGTCTGCCTAGCGTGGGAGAGGGAGGTGGAGGTGGATGGCTCAGGAACAAAATGAGCCCCCTAGCAGGAGGGGCAGGAACAAGACAGGCCAAACCTCATTTCTGGGCAGGCAAGAAGCTTCTGCCCACTGGCCTCTGTGCTGGTCGAGTTGTCCTGATAGGAACTGGACACCACCAGGGCCATGGGATGCCACAGCCTAGCACACAGCAAAGCTGCCAGGCTTGACTGGGTCTACAGCCTGCAGAAACGGGAAAGAGACACACAAAGCCCTGTCAGCTCCAAGCAGCAGCCAGCACCAGAGGTGACACCGGAGGCATGTCCCCCACCCCCGCTCACCTCTTCCCTCAGCCAGCTGCTCCTCACTCCCCAGTGGCCCATGCATGGCAGAAGGGGGTTCACAAAGCAGGGATCCAGCTCCAGGGGAAGCATCTGCTTACATGTGTGCTCCTGGAATTAAACCTCTGCCACACTTTGCCCCAGAGAATTGTCAAGAAAGTCCCCATCAGAGAGATCTCCATGGACATAAAGATAAACTCAGTGTGGGAAGATAAGGCCATTCCAACATGAAATTCCAACACCCTTAGCTTGCCCCAAAGGAGCATACTCGGTCATACATAGGAAGCCTTAAAACATTTCCCAGCATCAACATCTGGAGCCAAAGTCTTAAGAAAAAGTAGATTCTGGTTTAAAACAGCATGTTCCACCTAACTCAGGATTTCTACCCAATTCTGGCTCCTGGACATTGAGTTCAGCCCAATTATTGCAGCTGGAGTGCACCTTCTCAGTGGAAAGCAGGGCCTAGACCCCTGCAGGAGCCTCTTCACCCCTTGTTCCTCAGGGGTCAAGTGGCTGTTTCCCCCAGGACCCACCTACCAGCCTCCTGTCAGCCAGCGATCCTCCCCTTGACTGCTCTAGTATTTTAAAGGGAGTTTGCCCACTAAGACATTAATCTGAGGGAGCAGAAGAGTACAGTGCAAGGATCAGGCTCTTGGGAAATGGGGTGGGGGTGCATTTTAGCTGCCAGGCTTGTTCCCCCAAGGTGACACCCTGCTCAGTGTCATCACCCTAGAAATGCCACACACCCTCCTGGCCCCAGCAGCTGGGCTGCCAGCATCCTGCCCTCCTCCTGTCTGAGATGCTGACGTTCTACTGGCTCCGGCCTGCAGCTGAAGCGGACCCTCATCCTCCCAGACTCTGTCCTGGGCTTCACCCTGCTGTCCCTATCAACACCCAGCAGCCAGGGGATGGAAGTGTGATTCCATTCTGCAGATGAGCAAACTGCATGTCAGAGATGTGCAGTGATTTTCTCCAGGTCCACAGCCAAGGGACAAACCAGCAGGCCTCTCACCTCCACAATGTCTGTGGTATGGCAGCAAGACACTTGTCCCTCTGCCTCTCAAAACTCAACTTTCCCAAGCTTCCTCCAACCCAGTGTCTGTGGTGGGACTTCCTGCTTCCTGTTGTCTCCCAGGGAACAGCCATTTCTGTGACCTTCAGAGGTGCCATGTGTGAAGACAACATGGCCAGGGCCAGAGACAAGCCTCCCAGGGGGTGGCTCCAGGCTGCAGGCTGTCCCTGCAGAGGTGATATGGTGGCTCCCTCTCTCCAGATAAAGGGCCAGCCCCATCTTGTACTTCCTGGCACAGGTGTGGACCCTTAGAAAGGCCAGCACCTGGCCCAGTGCACTCGTCTGGGGAGAAAACCCCCCCCAGGCCCTGGCAGTCACCAAAGGGCTCTGACACAGGCAGGGTAAGGGGAGGCCTGATGTCCTTTCTGGTCCTCTGGACAGGAGTTTCTCACTGTGTACTACCCCACCCAATAAAAAGGCCAGCATAAAAGAGCTATGGAGATCACCTCCTCCAGGAGCAGGTCCCCGGTAGAGACCACACTCACCTCCCAGCAAGGGCATGTGATGTCTGTCCTTGCTCCTGCGTCATCCCACACTCGGGGCCCAGCTCTGTGCCACCACGTTGCATGCAGCCCACAGTGCTGGAGCAGTGCAAGGGTCAGCTCACCCCTCCTTTACGGGTAAGGATGCTAGGGTCCAGATGGAAGGGCCTGAGGCTGAGGCCACAGGGCTGGCCAGAGCGGAAACCCAGTCTTCTAGCTTAATTAAAATGCTCTCATAAAAGGAAGGCTATATACTGCTGGGGGACTGCAGATTAGAACAACCTCTATGGAAGACAGCATGGAGACCCCTCCCGACCTACCAGCAGACCTACCATCCGACCCAGAGGTCCCACTACTGGGTATCTACCCAAAGGGACAAACTCATTTTATCAAAAAGACACCTGCACTTGAATGTTCATCGCAGCACAATTCACAATTGCAAAGACGCACTCAAGTGCCCACAGTTCATGAGTGGATTGACACATGTGGAACAAGAATACTGTGGAATTCAACTCAGACATGAGAAGGATGAATAAATGTCTTTTGCAACAATTTATTATAACCTGGGACCATTATCCTAAGTGAAGTTATCTAAAAAATGGAAAAACAAATACAGCATGTGCTCGTTCTTAAATTGGACCTAACCAATGAGCTCACACGTGCACACAGGGAGGTAAAACTCAGTGGAACTCAAGCAGGGGAGGTGTAGAAAGGAGGGCAAAACGTACCTAACGAGTACAGTGAACACCATCCAGGTGATAACAGCACTTACAGCCCTGACTCAAGCATAACAAAATTGATACATGTGACCAAACATTTGCACCATCATAGTATTTTGAGATGAATAAATACAAAGATGCTGTCCTGTGGGCTCAGCTTGAGTTCATATCCTCACAGAGAGCCTTAGACTAGAATTGTACCTGGGGTCCAGGGCCCAGGCAAACACCACCAGCCCAACACCCACAGCTGGCTTTCTCCTCTCTTTTGGGTCTCACCCCTAGGCTGAGAGGATGTGGGACCAGCCCTGGGTCTGTCCCCAGCCTAGAAATCTGAAGCCTCATTAATCTGCCCATAGCTCATCACTGCCTTCCGAAAAGACAGGAGTTTGTTTCTCTACGTGCCCACCCCTAGAGTCTCCAGAATCAGCCCCCTTGAACTAAGATGCAAAAGACAGATCTAAAGTATGCAACTGCTGGGGAAGAATGGGTGGGTGGTCAGAGGGAGCCACTGCCAGGGTGCTGTCTGGCCATACAGCCTCTATGGTCCCCAGATTACCTGCACCTCCACCCAGCCTCCACCAGACCCTGTCCTGCCTAGGACGTGCCCATCAGGGGGCAGAGGAAGGCTGGAGATGGTGCTGGGCCCCTGGTGTCGGGTCACAACTGCCCTCTTCTGGGAGATGGGCATTGACATTGCTGCCTGAGCCCCTGCCAGGCCTTCCTCCCCCCTTTCTTCCCCTCCCAGTGGAAGTGAGAAGAGACAGCTGCACTCACGAGGGAGGAAGCCAGACTAAACCACAGCCGGAGGGGTCCTCTTCCTCCCAGGGTCCCACACCAGTGCCCAGTTATGGTGACAAGCACCCTGGAGCCTAGCAAGTACTCAGTGAACTGCAGACACCAGCACGGTCACCGTACCACCACCACCCCACCCCCCGTCCTTGTGTCCACACTCCAGAGTCATTTCAGTTACAGTAACCACCCCTGCAGCTGGGAAGATCAGCCCAGAAGACGTCACACGGCTTCACAGGGTCGCCGGCCGGCAGGAGGATGGCACTGAACCAGAACGTGCCTCTTTCTGTGGCCCTGTGCCCACGAGCACCTGAGGAAGTGCAGGTTGCAGACACACTGCATACAGGGCAAAGGCCACCTGTGCTCTCCCAGTGTGTGGCTGCCAGGGCCAGAGGGCATGTGAGGCTGAGAGTCAGGAGCTCCTGTCTCCAGGTCACCAGAGACTGTCCCAGGAGCTGTGGACACACAGACTTCTCCACCACAGGCAAGCATCCTGGTGCGGAGGGGACTGCGTTGCCCCAGAACCCCAATCTTTGTTAGTCTGTGGAGTTTTTTTAAAAGGCCCAGATGATGAGTCTGGACTTTGGTCTTCCAGTTGACAAGGGCCTGTGACTGTCCTGAGGCACCTTCAGGGCCACTGCACGAGGCATTGGGGCAGAAGAGCACTGTGCTCAGTGGCAGAGTATGAGTCTGCTGATAGGACAGCCAACACCAGTGTCTGGGGGGCCTTACTTGGAGATGAGAAGAAGAAAACCTAAAAATGACCAGGAAAATAATTAACCCCTTCAAATACTAGGTGCAATTACGGATGACCTGTGTGTACACTTTTCACTCTAACAGTAAATAGAAAGAGTCATCTGGTACCTAGCCTAACTAAGGTCTGCAAAACCATTTGGGACTAAGTCTTTTTGTTTTGATTTTTCATTTTTTTCTTTTTGAGACTGTGTCTCACTCTGTTGCCCTGGGCATCATAACTGACAGCAACCTCAAACTCCTGGGCTCATGTGATGCTCCTGCCTCAGACTCCCAAGTAGCTGAGACTACAGGTGCCCACCACAACACCTGGCTAGTTTTCCTATTTTTAGTAGAAATGGGGTCTTCCTCTTGCTTAGGTTGGAGTCTGTTTATTTTGAGAGAGAGAGAGAGAATAATAAACACTTTGCTTATACTTGCAAATTTTTCTCTAGCCCAGGGCTTCTTCAGGACTGTGGAGCAGAAGCTGCTTTTGGCTTCCACAGAGTGACTGGGGGCCTGAGAACTCCCACGTGGCTCATATGTAACCACACACCCTGGCCAGTTGAGCCCACTCACATACTGCCTGAGGCTGCTTCACACTAACCCAGTATGCACACGCCCTGGCATCCAGCCTGAGGGCCACCACACACAGCCTGCCTACTGAGTCAGTGATGGAAGGAAATCAGCCCTCAGGAGTGCCATGGCTGGACCCACTCACGGCTCTTCCAGGTAGCTCCTTGATACTCCCATACCTCCACATAGGTTTTCATCTTTTACTGAAGACCTGCCCCCAGCAGCAACCCCCAGTGCCTTTCCAGAAGGTCCATCCATGCACAGATGGAGGTGGGACAGCAAAAGTAAGCATGCAGCTGAACCGGCTTGTTAATTCAAGTAACCACTCCAGGACCTGACTGGCCAGGGGTAGATGTAATAACAGCAGACACACAGCTTGGGGACACAGTGGGCCTGAGATAGCATCACAAGCAAAGGGGGCTTTAATGGAGAACTAACATCTTGCACTGAGTGACCGCAAAGGCCCCAAGCAAGACGATCCCCTGCAGGAGGCAGCTCTGGAAGGCCTGGCTAAGCCCCCAAATGCACATGCAACATCTAGAAGTGCGCTTGGCAGATGGGGTCAAAGAATTAAAGAATAAAAATCAGCTTTTAATGCAAACTCTTCAAAGATCATTCTATTTATTGCCCCACTCTCATAAGGGCACAGAGTCAGGCTGAAGGCTGGGCTGGTTGTTGTCACTCCAGCACATATTTTATTCAGCTTGTGTTTGAATTTGCTTTTACTTTTCCTGGGATAAGAGAATGTTTCCAAAGCTAAAGCACGCACCCTGAGACTCAGACAACTCCCTCCTCCAGAGCCAGACAAGAGGAGCACATAAGACTGGGCCAAACGCCTCCTCTACACTGAGGACACTCATGACGTCTGCTTCACAGAAACTCAGCTCCCTCCGTGGGAATCTAAAGACATGAAGTGCTGCCAAGTGCACAAGAAGGCAGGCCCCTCCCAGCTGGATCACCCTGCTCTGTTCCCCGGCCCAGCAGGGTGCCTGGGTCGGGGTCAGGAGGCCCCATGGGGTGCCTGGGTCGGGGTCAGGAGGTCCTGCAGGGTGCCTGGGTCAGGGTCAGGAGGCCTCATAGGGTGCTGGGTCAGGGTCAGGAGGCCCCATGGGGTGCCTGGGTCAGGGTCAGGAGGCCCCATGGGGTGCCTGGGTCAGGGTCAGGAGGTCCTACAGGGTGCCTGGGTCGGGGTCAGGAGGCCCCATAGGGTGCTGGGTCGGGGTCAGGAGGTCCTGCAGGGTGCCTGGGTCGGGGTCAGGAGGTCCTGCAGGGTGCCTGGGTCGGGGTCAGGAAGCCCCATGGGGTGCCTGGGTCAGGGTCAGGAGGCCCCATAGGGTGCTGGGTTGGGGTCAGGAGGCCCAGGTAATCTGCTGGGCTGAGACCCCCGGGGACACACAGACCTGTAGGTGATCCTCACTTCGGTTCCAGGTTCATCTCGCTCCCAGATCAAAGCCACACTCTCAGGGGCCTTCTGGACATGCTGATCCAAGCAGTTGACTGTACAAAAACAGGTTTGACAGACATTACAGTGGGTCCTTTCGGAGTGAGAATCCAGGCAGGACCTGGAGAGTTCTAGTTTGCTGAGGACGTTGAGCTGTGCCTGCTGCAAGGGCACTGCCCTGCATGGAGAGGTCTCTACCTCGTTGCAAAGAGACGGGTGCTTGTCAGAGGTGTGAAAACAAAGATGGTCACCACGCAAGCTTGGTCCCAAAGGTGCGAGGTGCTCTCCCACCAGTATTCTGAAGTGGTCACTTCATAGCAGTCATCCCAATCCAGTCTGCCTGCTGGTCTCTCCTGGGCCACTTCCAGCCACCGCCCCCCAGCGTGTCAGGGCTTTCAGAGCTCCCTGGGAGGTTCTGACGTGTCGCCGGGGCAGGCATCACAGCATGCTACTGCAAAGAGCACTTGGTACCAACAGAACCTCACAGGCCAGTGCATGGCTGGTGCGGCCAGCTCCTGGGTGCACCTGCCCCCATGGTAGGGGTACAGATGGGTTGAGGGGCAACTCCCCTTTTGTGTGTTTGGCACCCTCAATACCACCTTCTGCTCCAAGGAGGAATCCAACAATAGGGAAATGCTATCCTGGTTTTCCAGAATGCTCTGCTCCCCTCCCACTCCGCTACCCAAGCTCGGATCACATGACTTGCTTGCAGAAACAGAAAGTCAGTTCACCTATTTACTGTAAACCTGAGGATTAGTGGGGTTAAGTTCATTGGCACCTGCTCCATACTCACTGATTTCAAGAACCAGCCTAACTCCAGCCAGCACTACAGAGCCCCTCTGCACCCTTGCAACCAGGTGCTGAAGATCGACTCTCCAGAGGGGCCCGGGTGTGTGCAGAAAATGATTCCTGTGAATATCTCTGGGGTCAGCAGCCACCTGCCCCCCTGGCCTCTCAGGGTCACGTATGTGCACCCATGCACACATGTTAACCCCACAGAAAGCCCTCACCCTCACCAGGGTCTCCAGTGTCATTTGCAGCCTCAGCCAACGGCACCCAAGCTCTGTGACGTCCCTACCATCAAGCAGGCAGCAGAGTGGTTGGTCTCTGTTCCAGCAAAACAGGATCCATAATTTTATTATTTTATTTTATTTTATTTTATTTTATTTTATTTTATTTTATTTTATTTTTGAGACAGAGCCTCAATCTGTCACCCTGGATAGAGTGCGGTGGCATCACAGCTCACAGTAACCCCCAATTCCTGGGCTCAAGCGAGTCTCCTGCCTCCGCCTACCAAGTAGCTGGGACCACAGGCGCCCGCCACAATGCCCGGCCATTTTTTGGTTGCAGCTGTCGTTGTTTGGCGGGCCCAGGCTGGATTCAAACCCACCAGCTCAGGTGTATGTGGCTGGCGCGTTAGCCCATTGAGCCACAGGTGCCGAGCCAGGATTCATAATTTTAAAAACAGTAAAATCTCTACCCCACTGCCTGGAAGCCTCCCCCATCTTCCCTTGCTTTTCTGGATGACAGAGGCTCTTTTAGGAGCACAGAGGGAGGTCACACAAGCCCTACAGCTGTTTGTTAAGCTGGTCTCCAGGGCACACTTCTGAGCAAGGCCCCATGCTGAGTGCAAAGGGACATGAAGGGACAGATACTCAGCCCCTGCCATGGGTGCAGGACACACACACAATCATGAGGAACACGAGGAAACGACCAAGACACAGCCAAGCTGTGGCAGGCAGAGTCCCCAGACAGAGCGAAGGCTGAAGCAGCAATGACCACAGGCAGCTCCATGAGGACACTGCCCCTGTGGGCCAGAGGGAGGGACTGCCAGGGTCTCCTCTTACCAACTGGAAAAGAGGCCAGGGAGGCTAAGCAGGCTGCCCAAGGGCACACAGCGGCAGAGCAGGACCCAGCACGGGCAGGTCAGCTCCAGAGTCTTATGCTGACACTCTGTCCTCCACTGGGCAGAGTAACAGTCCAGCCAGGCAGTGAAGACTGCTCCAAGCAACAGGTGGGAGAAGGGTAAGGCCTGCTGGCAAGGCCAGGCTGATTCAGGCAAGTGAGAAGAACAAGGAGATGGAGAAGGAGACAGAGAAGCAGCAAGGCTGCCAGGGGGCAAATCAGTACACTGCCATGCAAGTGCCAGTCAGCCTGGCCCACAGGCTGAGTCTGCCTGCAGAGGTGTGAGTCTCTGGCTGGTGTGTGTATGTGCAAACACCCCAATCCAGTCCAATATTTTAAATCAAGTATATTAAAACCACAGGTTTCCAGCTTCTGAACAATCAGCAGAGTGACCATCCCCCACACCCACAGGTCTTCCACGTCCCCTGACTTCCTCCCACACCCCCACTGCTGGCCTGTGCCCTGCGGTGACTGTAGGCAGGTGATGACAAGCCTGGGAAGACCCAACCAGCCAAGGATTGACACTGCAGAGAGACGGCGGGTGGAGGAGCAGGCCCAGCAAGAGGAGATGCAGGCTTGTGCACACATGCCTTCTTGAACCCCAGGGCTGCTCCAGCCACCATCTGGGGGCAGGCACAAACTAAAATAAAATCTTAAGCTTCCCCCAGCAGCAGCTGGTTGAATGGACCCCCTCTTGGCGAAGGGGGTCCCTAAAAATGAGTTTCTACTATGAGAAAGCTCAGACATGCCTCTTGATGCCCACTCCCTTCTTGGAGACATCCATTGTGACTCATTAACGGACCAAAGACTGTGTAAGATGTACCTGCAGGTCCTCAACACACACAACAAACCACTTGCATCTGGGTATATAGCCTAGTCTCTGATTAACAGCCCCTTACCTTTTTTTTTTTTTTTCTAGGACAGAGCCTCAAGCTGTCACCCTGGATAGAGTGCCGTGGCATCACAGCTCACAGCAACCTCCAATTCCTGGGCTCAAGCGAGTCTCTTGCCTCTGCTTCGCAAGTAGCTGGGACTACAGGCGCCCGCCACAACGCCAGGCCATTATTTTTTTTTTTTTTTTTTGGTTGCAGCTGTCATTATTGTTTGGCGGGCCCAGGCTGGACTCGAACCCGCCAGCTCAGGTATACATGGCTGGCGCCTTCCCCCGTTGAGCCACAGGCGCCGAGCCACAGCCCCTTATCTTGATGCAAGAATTCCTTTCTGCTCACTCCTGGGTTTGTTTTGTGACAGAGCCTCAAGCTGTCGCCCTGGATAGAGTCCCGTGGCATCACAGCTCATAGCAACCTCAAACTCCTGGGCCCAAGTGATTTTGTTGCCTCATCCTCCCAAGCATCTGGGACTATAGATACCCACCACAACACCCAGCTATTTTTTGTTGTTGTTGCAGTTGTCATTGTTGTTTTATCTGGTCCGGGCCGGGTTCAAACCCACCAGCTTTGGTGCATGTGGCTGGTGCCCTAACCACTGAGCAACGAGCACTGTCCACTCCTAGTCTTTTAGACAAAGCCTAACTCTTTCAGCTCCTTGTCAACTAAAAAATCTTTAAACCCACCTGTAAACCCCCCTACTGCACCCTCACCTCGAGATGTCCTGCCTTTTCGGGCCAAACCAATACACACCTTCCATGTATTGATTTACGACTGTGTGTGTGATTCCTGTCTCCCTGAAATGCACAACAAACTGGGACCCCACGCAAGGCATCTTGGGTGTGGCTCTGGGTCATGGTCCTCAAATTCTGCACAGAACAAACCTCTTCAAATTAATTTTCAATTCAGCCTCTTTTCTGTTGATACTGGTCACAGGTATAAATCCTCAGTCCCACTCAGACCTGCTGAGTTACAATCTGCCTCCTAGGCCACCACCAGGACACACTCCTGCTCCCACAGTCTGCCTGCCATGAGTCTGACCTGGAGTTGCTTTAAAGAGGGGCCTGCCCCAGCAGCCTTTGAGTGGTCTGGTGACCCAGAAGGAGGCAGCAGTGTGGGGCTCAAGTAGGCACATGTGCACAAGACCTCCTGGACGCCATGCCTGTGCCCCGGCAGCTGGGACACCTTCTCACTGAGAGCCTGCCCAGCTTCTAGCTGACACCCTCACAGCCTCACAGCCTCGGGGCATCCTTTGCCTGTTGTATGCCAAACAGGAAGGCAGAGCTGGGAAAGGTGGAGGGGACAGCCCTGACACAGGAGGGACAGCACCTGGGCTGCAGCTGCACGCCTGGCGAAATTAGCCACGTGTCATCTCTTCCGGGGCTGACAGATGGCATGACCCAGACAGGTCATAAGGGAACCTGTGCAGAGTCCTATAGGTGCCTCTGACACATACAGAAGTGGCCACAAAGTGGCCTCCAAGGCTCCCCAGCCTCATTTTTCCACAGGCCATGTGACTCTGGTGAGCTCCTTCTGATCCAGGGCTTGTGCGCTGGTTTCTCCCTGCCTGGAATGCTGACCCCTCTGCCCACCCACGCCGCAGCCTCAGCCTCCTCGTCTTACTCTCTGTTGAGCACCCCCTTCCTGTGAACCCCCTGCCTCCTCTGACTAGGCCTGAGAGGCTGAGAGCTTGAGGCCTCCTGTGGACAGGGGTGGGAGTCCTGCTCACACCTGTATGCAGGCAGCCTCGCCCACAGCACAGGGCTGAGATGTGCTAGGCTCGGGATGATGGACAAACGGTCATGTCCTGGAGCTGAAGGAGCACCCTGGGGTCTAACAGACACCAGGCTGTCCTCCTGCCCAGGGAAGAAACAGACCTCCTGTGTCTGTGGCTTTGCCCCTCAAGTGGCTGCTCTCCCTTGGGCCTAACGCAAGGCTTCTCCCATTTGAGTGGCCTTGGACCCCTCAGAGGGCTTGTGAAGGTGTAGGTGGCAGAGCCCCATCTGGTCTGATTACGCATTTCAAACAAGGGCCCAGACCACATGTGCACATCTACCTTCTATGCAGACCCTGGATTCTAGAGAGTCCTCTACTTCCTTCACACATACATGTCAGCCCTGTGAGACATCTGGCCACAGCCTCGCTGGCTGGCAGCCTAAGGTTACAGCTAAAAACCTGAGGTCTAGAGCTCAGCCCTTGCCCATCCACTCACCAACCACAGACGGTTCACACGTTCTCTAATCCAGAGCTCAGTTTCCTAATCCACAGTGGAAATATGATCCCAGATTCTGGGTGTGACTGTAAGAATTAGGTGCCAGTTGAGTGTTTTCTATTGCAGGTTTCCTGTTGTATAACCAGGGGTGATACAAACACAATAACCCTCCTATTTGCTCACAGCTGCTAAGGCACACTCAGATGACTTGAGCACTACAGAAAGCGAGGTGTGGGGTCTGGAAGGGATGGGGGCCCTGGAATGCCACTCATGTGTTGGCTCTTAGCATGTGTTTGTGGTTCTTGCTATTATATCAGCAGCAGGAATAAAAAGAAGGAAGAAGGGAGAGAGAGAAGGAGGTGAGAAGGGCAGGGAAGAACAGAAGAGAAGAAGAGAAGGAAGACAAAGAAATTTAAAGAAAAAAACTTCCAGGGTGGAGGTGGGAGGTCATGGTACACAGCTCTTGGAGGCAGGACACAATTATAAGGGGGACTTTACCTAACAAATGCAATCAGTGTAACCTGGTTCTCTGTACCCCCAATGATATCCTCAACAATAAAAAAAAAATTCCTTCCAGAAAACTGGGCAGTGGGACAAGAAAATCCCACTTCCAAGCATTTCCAAGAAGACTTAGACAAGGGCCTAGCACCATTTAAGGTGTACCTCAAACTCTACCTCCTACACCCAGCCTTTTCCAAATCTCCCAGCACACAATGACCAATGACCTCTTTCCACCTCACAGTGGCCTACACCTCTTAACACTTCCCAGTTCTGCCTTGGGCCCCCACTCTGGGACACCGTGCCCACCACCCTCCCCTCCAGTCTGGGCCACAAGGTCTCTGAGGGCAGGGACCACATGCCCAAGATGCCCTTATCATGTTCTCTCCAGAGCAGTTACAAGGAGCTTAAGCATGTTACCCCAGTGTGGACTTTATCTTTCCTGGTCTCTGGGCCACCTTTTCATTAGAATGCAGGTATTTTCTGGATTACCTGTCACTGCACATGAGTTGGAGCCTTTAAGTCCACATCTGTGCCATGGCACCACTAACCACCCACACTCATGCCCTCAGAGTGAGAGGAGCCGGAGCTGCACCACCCTCTCATGAAGCCAGGTGTCTGCGAGGTCTGCAGGTGGTTAGCTAATGATTGTTGGTGTGTTGTGTGTTTTCAGTTTTGTTAAAAAAGAAAAAAGGAACTATAAGAGCACTTATTATAATTTCCATTATAATGATGACATACACTAACCTAGGAATTTTCAAGAACTCGTGTTAGCTATTTGAAATACATCCCTTGCCCTCACACATTCCAACTTTAAGTGAACCCAGCATACAGAAATCCACTTTAATCAAAAGAAACTAGGGAGCTAATATTCATGTGACCTAAGGATTTACAATGGATTTTCCTTAAATAGCAATCCTCCCTGGTACATTTTAAGATATTACATCAGTCACAAAAATTGTATTTGCCAACTTTCCAGAGCATCAGCTATTTAAAATAAGTCATGCCTTTGACAACTGGAAATAATTCAGAGCCTCTTCTAGGGGATCCTCCTCTCAAGATTGGGTTCATATCTTCATTTAGAGTTCCTTGAAAACCCATAGAAAACTTACTTTAGTTGCTGAGAGAAAAATGATCAAAAATGTGCCACCATCAGGCTCCCTGCCTTCTGAATTATTGGCGGGCAGCAGGGAGGGGAGAGAACAACAGTAAAATGGTTTCTATTCCTGCAATTAATGTTCCAAAAGCATCAAGAAGTTGCTCAGTGCTCACTGCTTGCTTATAAACAACTTTTTACACTCTTGCTTGAATAAGAATACACGCACTTTAAAAAAAAAATCACTGAAAATTTGGGGGTTAGAAAATAGAGCTTAGTTGTGAGTTTCAAAAGCAGCACAGACCATTACCCTCTAGTTCTGCATTTGCAACTTCCTGACACCTCGGGTTTCTGTGCCACAGGGCAAGAACATCTGTTGGACTTTATAAGGACAGAGCCAAATTTCAAATTTCAGGGAAGTGTTAAGTGGTGTAGGCCACTGTGAGGTGGAAAGAGGGGCTGTTGGTCATTGTGAAATTGCAATTTCAAGGGAAATAATCCCTTTTAGAACTTGGCTTTCAAAAAAACCTGCAAAGCAGTTTTACACGACATAGTAGCCAAGTCACCTGAGGGAGTGAAGACTCAGCCTGCCGTCCAGTGGGCCATTGGTGATCAGAGCTCCAGACAGGCAGGGTCCTGTGATGCTCTCAGAGCCATCTCTGCCACCTGCGTACCTTCCACTCCCCATCTATCCTAGGCTGATCAGATGCAAACTCATGTGGTCCAGGTCAGATAAAGCATAGCTCTCTCAGCAGCACTTCCAAGGCCAAGTTCAAAGTCATAACCTCACATGCTTCATTAATAAATAACAAGTGATTAGGAGTCTGTGCTAAGGAAAGTACTGAGTGCTTTATTAGTGTTTTAATTCTAACAGCCCCAGGATGGGTGTGTTGATAGTCCCATTGATAAGGAAACAGGTACAGTCAGGCAACCAGGCCCAGGTAGAAAGAACCCTAACAGTTTCTGCATTGGTCTCTTGGACCTCTGGTTGCAGAACATTCCCTGGGCCCAGCCATCATGCTAGGAGAAGCCCCTCACGGTGCTTTGGGCCACAGTTCCTGCTGAGCTCAGTTGTCCCAACCAGCCCCTGACTTCAGAGTGAGAAGCGGGCAGATGACTCCACGCTCAGGCGTGAGGCGGCAGGAGCAAGTGTTCGATAGAGTGTGCAGGAGGCTACTGGTTGCAGACTGAGCTGTACTGAAGGCCCATACCACCAATCCAAACTAAATTGTTTATCTGACCTTCAGAGAAATAAGGTGAGTGAGACCATAGCCAGATCCTCAGACGTGCCAGTTTAGCCAGCGTGATACGCAGTTACCTCTGCTTAAACCTTTAAAAGGGAATTAACTTGGAAACAACCAACCTCCTTTTTGTTCTCTTTGTCTGCTTTCTTCAGTCCTTTTCTCTTTACAAAACCAATCTCTCCACTCAGCACATCAAACACTCATTCTCTTGTATGAAATGAGGTGTTGCCGGATTACAGAATCACCAATGTGACGTCAATTAAGATCTTTAAACTGGAGTCACTGCCATCAGGCCCTGTCCAAAGTCCTGACGCACAGGATCCACAAGTGTGCTGAGGTGATGGCTGTCTGGGGCCACTAGGTGCGGGGCGGTTTGACAAGGAACGAGGGCAACAAGAACAGAACTTTGTTACACGACCTCTTTGTTTTACAGGTGATGAGACACAAAGCACAGGGAAGGGACAGCAAGAACTCAAATCAAGTTGTGACTCTAAAGACGCATTTGGACCCATCAAGCTGCACTGCACCCCCCATACAACCACTATTTGTTGTTGGTTTATTCAATAGAGCCATCTCCAGCACAATAATCCAGATTTTGCCTTTTTAAAAGTGCCTTCATCTGCCCTGATTTGATGGTTCTGGGACTGGAGTGTGCAGCTGGAGGGCTTGTCAAACTTAGGTGGGCCGCACCCCAGGGTTTCTGATTCCAGACTTCTAGGATGGGCCCCAGAATCTGTTTCTAAAAAGTTCCCAGGTGGTGATGATGATACTGGTCTAAGGACTGCACTGTGAGAGCCACAGGTACAGGTACCCTGAAAGGGTAACGGAAGTTTCAAGAGCAATGCTCCTTTGGAAAAAGCCATGCTGACTTCATCACACATGACAGGTCCCACAGCTTTCTCAGGGGCTCCCAGGGCAGTGGTGGCTTGATCTGGCCTCTTTCATATGGCTACCTCTGTGGTTTTGGGACACTGACAAAGGGCAGAGACACCGAGGACAGCTGGCTGAAATATACCCCTTGCCCTCGCACACAAGGTGGGTGGTCATGCACATTCAGTGTGAGAAAGCTGCTGAAAGCTGCTTTTCTATGAGCCAGTTTTCTGAAATTGTTTCCAATTCAGGTAGCCATATAGGCCATTCCTTCAGCAGAATGAGTGAAGGGAAAGAAGGCAAAAGAGCTGCCTGCTGAGCTCTGGCCCAGCCTCCTGTGTGCCGAGGAGGCCCAGCCACTGTCTTATCTGAGGGTGAGCTTGCAGCTCTGCACCAGCCAACTGCAGCCTTGGCCTCTCCCAAAGTAGCTGCACACGTTCTGCCTCTGTGCTTTGGTAAGTTGCTCTCGTCCCCTTCAAGGGCACATTCCACCAACTCTTTGGGTTTTCTCCAACTAGTTCAAGGACACTTGCTGCTGATTCAATTTTGAAGAAAACACATTTAATAAGTGACCCATTTTATTTACACCAGGTAGGTGATATACAATATGAAAAAAGTAATTTTGGTCCAAAGTTGCTTTAAGTTTCTCTGTTTGAAAAATTACTGCAAGACACTACCTATAATTTTATGGCAAATGCAGAAGGTAACACACTAAAATTGCTACTGCTTGTTGGTCACTAATAAGTGCTGGGTTGACTCCACACCTTCCAGCACTATCCCCACAGCCAGCCTAGCAGCTGAGGACACAAAGGCTTGGAGAACACAACACCCGGCAGAGGACAGGGAGCCTCAGAGAAGCCACCTCCAAAGTTCAGGCCTTGGGAAGGGGCATGATGCTGCAACAAAGACCTCGGGATCCTTTTTTAAACACCACCCCCCACCTACCCTTCCAATCCCCCCTCACCCTCCTTCCTCCTCCTCCCCCCGCAACTCCACCAAACAGGTTTTGGCCATGCTCCCAGGCCACAGCCCCTCCCAACTGCCAGGCTGCGAGGCCCCTCCTGGCGGCCCACCCATCATGCTGGCAGGGCCCTGCAGTTCTGGTCTTACTCCACACTTTGCTTAGGCTGGGTGAGGGTGCTGTGTGCGTTCCCCAACCCCCAGCCTTAGCTGAACTGCAGTGGCTCAGTAGATGCCCCGCGACTGGCTGCTGGAGCTGGGGTCCGGGATCTAAGGCCCCGCCAGTCTGCTGCAGGCCGTGCGTCTCTGGGAGCAGCTCTCCACGCCGCCGAGAACAGGGAGGCCTGCTGTTACTTCCTTCCCATGCACAGCCCCACAGAAGGAGGTCAGCAATTCCAGCTGCTGGGCCGGATTTTCTCCTCCCCAAGCCACCCGCCACAACTCCTTTTGTTTACATGGGCAACGTTTTCCCCAAGGCGGATCCCTGGGCAGAGCAGCTGGCAACCGCCACACGCTTTCAATTTTTCCCTCCAGCCCTGGGTACCAGAATAGGAAAGTCCCCACTCCTGGGAACTCCAGGGTCCCCCACTGGTCCCCACAGGCTTCCATTCGCGGCTCTGTGCACCCTGCACTTGAACTTTGGAAATAGCTAGCGAAGGGTGGCGGCGGGGCACCGCCAGCAGTTGGGCATCTCAAGCTGCGCCGGGTCTCCACCGGCGCCATCCCGAGCTGGGAACAAGTATCCGAGCTCCAGAGTGCAGCAGGCGGGGAGGGAGTGGGGGGGGGCTGGACCCTCTGTGGTCCCGTGGGCTTCGCGTCGGAAGTGACTTGGAGCCACAGGTTACGATGGGTGGTGCAGAACCCCGGAGGAGGGGTCCTATAGGGCTGCCAGGACGCCTGCTGTGATCCACCTGGCCTGGGGATCTTCGACTCCCCTTAGGACTCAAGAGTTGGGGGCGTCCTGGATGACCCGAAGCCCACTCACCAGACACGTTTAACTGGCCTCCCAGGAACCAGGCGATCTTGCCACTGCTGAAGTCGCAGTCCCAGACCGTGTGGTAGGGGGTGTCCCACACGAGCGTGTCCCGCGCCAGCTGGCCCCAGAAGGCGGCTGGATCCCGGGCCGCCTGCGCGCTCAGCGCAGGGTACAAGCCAGGCTGCGCGGCGGCGGCGGCGGCGGGGGCGCTGCCCGAGAGCCCGGAGGCCTTCCATCGAGGGGCACTCACCCCGCGCAGCGGCCGCACCGGCTGCCCGGAGCGTCCTCCTCGCAGGCTCCCCAGCAGCCACCCGACGCCGTGGCGCAGACTGCGCGCCGCCATTTAGCCCGACGCCCCAAGGCTGGCTGTGAGTCCCAGCGGTGCCGCGAGCTAGGGGCGCTCCTTGGAGTGCGGGCCCCGCCCCTGTCCCGCCCTCGGCCGCCACCCACTCTGGGGCCCGTTCCAGTCCTGAGCCCTCGGGTCTCCACCACTCCTTGTCCAGCCATTAAGGAGGAGACCGCGAAGGAAGAGAGCGGCCTGGAAAAGGGGCTGGAGCGAGCGCTGGGGAAGCCGCGGCGGCGGGAGCGGGGTCCGGGCCGGCCGGGCGTGACGCGCCCGCCTGCTCTGCGCCCCAGCCCTGCGGCTCCGCGGCGTCTGCTGTTTTGGTTTCAGTTTGTGTGCTCTTCTTCAAGACCCGACAGCTTCACCTAGGCGGCAAGAGCAGAGGCGCGGTGCCCTGGAGCGTAGGCTCTGGGACCGGGGCGCCGGGACCCTCTGGGATGGGAAAGAGCCGGCACAGAATGCCAGGGACTGGTGGGGCAAAGCGCCCCGATGGGTCCGAGGGCCGGAGGTCGGTCGGGGGCTGAAGCCAAGGCTCTGATCCCCTTGTGACCCTGAGAGCGTACCTCTCACCCAGCCTCGCTGGCCAGGGGCCCTCAAGCCAGGGGTCGGCGGAGGCCTCTGTCCACAGGAGGGACAGTTTATCACGGAAGCAAATGCTGCGGCCAAACTTGGCTGATTTGGAGCCATGGAAAACTTTCTCCAGTGCTGCAGCATCTGTGGCCTGGGTTCAGATCCTGACATTTTTATGACAGCTCTGTAACCTTGAGCAAGTTCCTTAACGTCTCTGTGCTTCATTTTCCTTTTTTTGAAAACTGGAGTAATGCTTCCTTATCAGGAACGGCCATAAAGAAGAAATTAGATAACTATAAACCGTCTACCCCTGAGCTGGCGTTCAGTAAGCTCAACAGGGGAAGTGGGTCTCGCTGTGTGGAGCCAGGCAGGATGTAGAAGGAAGCGGACATGACAGCCTCTACCTCGTTCTTAAATATTTCAATACCCAAGAAGTAATAAAGAAAGTAATAAAGAAAGTAAACACAGGGCAAGTTATTTTGGAAAACTGGTTTGTTGAGCTCTTTCCTAGGAGAGAATTTCCTTCTTGTTAGCTGTGCTGTGTGCAGAGGGAGAGAGGGTCCCTTGCAGGGGCTGCTGTCCGAGTCAGCCCTCAGCCAACCTGTGGAATGCTGCCTCCTGCCAGAGAGCAGAGGCTTGTGAGGCTGGAAAAACAGTGACAATTGCTAGAACTACATGTGCCCTGCATGGTGCCAAGCACTTGACCTGTGTTTGCTAATTTAAAAGTTATCTAGTGCTGTGAGCCTCTGCCAATGGTCAACCTCCTTGTGGAACAAATGAGGAAACTGAGCCCACGCCAGGAACAGGACTTAGCAGGAAGCTCACTGTTGGCTAATGAGAGCAGACTGGCACCCAGTGTCCCCAACTATACCACTTGGCCTAAATTCCCATTTTTAGTAGTATATATAAATGGCAAATAGAGAACAAGCCTGTGGCAGGTGGTTCCAAAGATGTCCACCAACATTCCACCACCGTGCGTACATGATGCGTGCTGCTCCATCAATAGGAGGACACAGCTGGCCTTATTGCTTTGACTAATCAAACCTGGAGGAAGGGATGCCCCAAAAGTTCTATTCCCACTGCTCCAGCTCTTCCTCTCTTGGAACCCAGCTGCCATGCTGTCCAGAAGCTGGGCAGGCTTTCTTTTTTTTTTGAGACAGAGCCTCAAGCTGTCACCCTGGGTAGAGTGCGGTGGCATCACAGCTCACAGCAACCTCCAACTCCTGGGCTCAAGCAATTCTCCTGCCTCTGCCTCCCAAGTAGCTGGAACTATAGGCGCCTGCCACAATGCCCAGCTATTTTTTTTTTTTTTTTTGGTTGCAACCGTTATTGTCTGGCGGGCCCCAGCTGGATTCGAACCCGCCAGCTCAGGTGTATGTGGCTGGCGCCTTAGCCACTTGAGCCACAGGCACCGAGCCTGGGCAGGCTTTCTGAAAGGAGAGATGGTGAGGACTGAACTGCCCCACCCCACAGCCTGGACCAACCCCAGACAGGCGTGAGGACATGGTGGGTGTTCTCACCTCAGGCAAGGCAGCCTCATGAGTGATCCCAGACAACACCAGGAGGAACTCACAAAATTGTGAGAATAAAGTGTTTTCAAGCCACTCCATGTTGGGATGGTTTGTTACTCAGCAGCAAATAACCCACATAATATCTGGATCAAAAAATATGCAGCTGTTCTGTGACTTGCAAGCCTCTGCCTTTCAGCCCCCTTTACGGGGTGCCTTTCATATTCTTGCCCTCAAAGGGCTGGAGCGTCCAAGGGCTGAGTCCTCATACTTCTCCTCTTCTCTTCTGTCCCTTGGGAGGTAGTGGCCAGCTCTCTATTCTCGGACCCTAAAATTGGTTTCTCTAGCCTGGATTTTTTCCTCCAAATTTCAGCCCTCTATTCAAATGTCTAACTCACATCTCAAATATTGTGTCCTGGGGGTTCTTTTATGTTAGTCATTGGAAGTGATATTTGCTTGCTCAGGCTTATCAGACTCCCCTCATCTGCAGACCATCCGAAGCACCAGATCTCTTCTCCCATCATCACCCTCTGCCTTCCCTAGCCCAGTCACACCCATCTCCCTGGGGATTTATTCAGTAGGCTTCTAATTGCTTTCCCTCTTGCCTCTGCAGCCTAACCAGCAGCTAGTGCAATTCCTGTCAAATAAAGGTCAGAATAAGTTGCTGTGTGACTTGAAGCAATCTAGAGGTTCCCACTCCCCAGTTCCCTCAAACTAAAGGCTAAATCCTTATTCTGACCCACAAGGCCATGCCCTCACTCCTCACTGCTCACAGTGTGGCAGATGGGCCAGCAGTATGGGCAGCACCTGGGCACTCTGTAGAAATGCAGGGTGCCAGGCTCCATCTAGGCCTGCTGCATCAGAATCTACAGTCTAACAAATGCCCAGGGGACCTGTGGGCACGCTCAGGTTTGGGCAGCACCTCCTTGCCTGATGCAGCCTCGCCCTGCCAGGTCACCATCTCCCCTACTCTCTCCTCAGGGGAGAGATTCCATCTCCAGCCACACTGGCCTCCCACCTTCCCTCCAGCACTAGGCATGCTCTGCCTCAGGACCTTTGCCTGAGCTGTCCCTTCTGCTGGGCTGCTCTGCCCCAATGCCCACATAGATCCCCCTCGCTTCCTTCAGGGCTCATCAAACATCCCTAAGAGGCCTTCTCTGTCACCTACATACAGGTACATTTCCACCTCTCCTTTCCTAGTCCCAACCCCTGACTTTATTTTTTTCCTGAGCTCTTATATATTAGCTCTCAATTTATTTCATCTCTCCTTGTACCAGGGAGGAGCTCTTAAAAGGTGCCAGCTCTTTGCTTGCAACTGTATCTCTGGCACCTAGAACCAACCCCACAGGGAGTGCATGGCTGATGTCTTCCTCTTTCTACTACCTTTGTTTTTTGAATTTCAATTCCATTACAATGAAAATACGCACAGAATTGACACCATTCAAAATAAATTTATTTTATTTATTCTGTTCAGAATATCTTCCTTCAGAAATATTTCTGTTTCTGGCAGGTTGGATAGGAAGAGTGGTTGTGTGCACATAAAACATTTCAGAACCAGGCTTAGCACCTGTAGCTCAGCGGCTAGGGTGCCTGCCACATGCACCAGAGCTGGCAGGTTCAAATCCATCCTGGGTCTGCCAAATAATGACAACTACAACCAAAAAATAGCCGGGTGTTGTGGCAGGTACCTGTAGTCCCAGCTACTTGGGAGGCTGAGGCAAGAGAATCTCTTAAGCCCAAGAGTTTGAGGTTGCTGTGAGCTATGATGCCACGGCACCCTACCCAGGGTGACAGCTTAAGACTGTGTCTCAAAAAAAAAATATTTTTTCACAACCAACCAGGTGGCACAGAGCTATACTTCCTGCTGCCCAGATCACCCCAGATGACCTGGAGACCTTCCTTCCAGGGTTGCAGCCCAAGGTCATCCCTGCAGCTGCTGCCTCCCAGCAACCAGTAAGCAACTCTCCCAGAACTAGAACAAAGTTGGGCACCATCCTACCCCCACCAGTCTCCTCCACTTCCCCTGGGGCCCTTGGAGGTTTAGAGGGGACAGCAAGCCCTTCCTGGCAGTGCTGGTCACATTTCCTCCCCAAAAAGCCCCTGGCTCCAACCTCAGCAGAACCCTCTGGCAGGGACCATTGGCTATAGTGCAGAGGAGGCTGCAGGTGCCCAGAGGGCTCAGGGAGCTTCCATCGAAATCTAGGCCTTAGTTTCCAACCCTCACAACCTCCAGAGATAGATGTTTCTGTCCTCACTCCACGGTGAGGACAGCAGTTTACCCAAGGCCACAGGAAGCAGGCAGGTAGGGGAACCACACCCTTCTGTCTCCAGGGCTGTTTAGCTTAATACCTATAGGGGGTGTCCCGCACATGGCCGGCGGTTGGCCCTCAGAGCTCCTACCACCCCTAATTGCTCAGAGAGGCCAGCAGGGGCTCTGAGAAACAGGCCCATGATAGGGTCCCCACTGGGTCACTGCACTGTCAGCACAGCCCTCTGCTGCCTCTTCTCTTTTTCCCTACCTGTCCGCTTCACCCTCTCCCTTCTCCCACCCCACTCCTGTCCATGCTTAAAGGTCACCTGTGGGCTTCTCCCGTATGCACAGAGCTGAGGACTGTCGCTGGCCAGGATGGCTCTTTACAGTCCCAGTGCTCATCTAGATCACAGCGGGAAGGGAGTGAGGGGAGACTTGGTGCAAACAGCTGAAAGCCGAACAAAGCAAAAGACCCATAGTAAGACCCCTCAAGAGGGCTGAGCAGGAGATCACCCCCAGCTGGGCGCGGCACGAGCAGCTTCTCCAGGTGACAGAGCTCAGAGGTGGCGCCGCCGGGAGAGGGTCTGCGCCCAACGCGTACAGCGCCCATCCCCGGGAACCCGATCACACAGCGCAGGGGATAAGGGGACCGTGTGGGACTGAGGAGACCCGGCCCTCGAGGGCGAGGCTGCTCCCGGGCTGCGGGCTCCGAGGGAGGGCTCGGGCCGCTCGGCTCTGGCCCCACTAACTCGAGTCCCCAACGGCGGTCCCTAACTCTCAGTGACTCCAGGTGAGAGGCTAGGGACGTCATTCAACCCCAACCCCCAGAACGACTTCCCAGGAGACCCTCACAGCCCACGGTGCTCAAGCCACGGCGACAGTCACCCACACGGAGCCCTTACTTGTCAGATCCCCCACGGCCAAAGGGTGGGGCGCAGCAAGACCGTCGTCACCTTCCCCAGCCCCTGTCCCGGTTCTGAGCTGTCGCTGGCAAGGGAGCCCCTGCGATGGCTGTAGCAAGGCCAGGCCGTCTACCGCCCTGCGGTCACGCGGCCATGCGAAGGTCACTCGGAGGGCAGAGCTGTAAGAACTTTGAGCTGTGGCCGCAGTCCTCAGCGTGTATAAGAACTGGCTTCCTCCTCCAGAAAGCCTCAGAGGAAGCCGAGTGTACACACCGGCTTGGCCCCGACGCTGTGTGTTTTTTGATCAGGAGCCAACATCCTGAGAGCTTTGGCAGCGCGCAGGTTGCAAAGTCTCAAAGCTGTTCAACACTGCCCTCTGGCGACGCGGGCCCCGAGTGGCTTTGAAGCTGCTGTCTGCAGGACAAGTCGACTGAAAGAACTCAAAGCAGGGAGCATTTCCTTAATGACAGACCCCGGGAAAAGTCCGTGTCTCTGTAGTGAATTGATGAATGCAAACTGACCATGGCCAGGGCACTACGTATGGCAGTTCTGAGCTCAAGGAACCTTAAGGAGCCTGCAATCTGTAATTGATGGCAGAGATGGATATAATCAAGGTGGTAGATGAGGTGCATGAAATGTATTAATAAATAAATAGGTTTATTTAAAAGTATAAATGGGTCAGCATGAATCCCTTGACTGAAGAGAAATTCTAAGAGGAGCCCCTGGCATTTGGCAGGAAAACAGGATGGAACCAAAGGAGAAAGTGTAGCTCATAATGCATTCAAAATGCATACAGACTTTGGAAGTGGCTTGAGAGGGTAGATGTGAGCAGAGGGAAGGGCTTTGGAATCAGGGGGAAGTAAGAGTAGAGGAAAGTAAAGCCTTGCAAAACTTCCTGCTTGGATTTGGAAATGGTATAAATGGCAGGTAACTCTAGATGTTGATAGAAATGTGTTTAATTTAAGTTTTATGTATAATTCTTAGAAAGAGAATGTAACTTCCAAATCATTGTGAAAGAAATGCAACAAAAGTTGATCATACTCTTGGTCAATTATAAACAGGAATGGGTAAGGTGGGAAGGAATAAGCAAGAATGGCAAGTTGGAAAATATAAAATAAGATCAAGGGAAATGTCCAAACATCATATCAGGACTCACTATGAATAAATTAAATTTCCCCAGAAATTATATCACAGAGTCAAAAGGACAAAAAATTTGGAAGATGCAAAATATGAAGCATGTAATACAGAGAGAGAATTTCAGAAGAAAAGAAAGGAGAGAGGCAGTATTCAATGAAGTAAAACAAGTAAATTTTCCAGAATTAATGAATGATGATGTTCAGATTCAGAAAGTATACAAACTCCAAGCAAGTTAAAAAAAATAGCAGCACCTATACACATCACAGTGAAATATGAAAACCCAAACACAAGCAAGATGTCTTAAAAACAAAGACAGAAGACAGATTACCTGCACAGGAATGGTCTTTATAGACTGACAGTTGAGTAATATCTTTGAAGTAGTTCAGAAAAATAATTCTGAATAGTGTCATTAGTGAAATCATCTTTCAAGTACAAAATACATTTTCAGACAAACAAAAACTAATAATTAGTGGCGCCTGTGGCTCAGTGGGCAGGGCACCGGCCTCATATACCGAGGGTGGCAAGTTCAAACCCGGCCCCGGCCAAACAGCAACAAAAAAATAGCCGGGCGTTGTGGCAGGCACCTGTAGTCCCAGCTACTCGGGAGGCTGAGGCAAAGGGAATCGCCTAAGCCCAGGAGTTGGAGGTTGAGCTGTGTGATGCCACGGCACTCTACCAGAGGCGATAAAGTGAGAGAGACTCTGTCTCTACAAAAAAAAAAAAAAAAAACTAATAGTTTTCCACCCTAGATCATCACTAAAGAACTACTTTAGTGAAAGTAAAATTTCCCCAAATAAAGGTCTATCATGGAAGAAGGACAATGAGCAAGGAATGTGACACTCGTGGTTAAATCTAAACATCAGTGATATGAAATTACAGCAATAATGTCTGCCTTGTGGGGTTGAAAGAAAAGATAGAGGCAAAACCCTGAACTAAAAGAGCATGAGAAGTGACAAGGAAATCAAAAAGCATCCTATAATTCTTTTAATGTTCAGGGTAGGGTAAATTTAAACTTAATATACATATTCAGTTAACCATAAGTAAAAGCAGAATATATAAATTCTAGTCTAGCAGGGGGAGAAATGGAATATGAAAACTCAGAGAAAATTCTGAGTAGTCTGAAAAATGAAAACAAAGAGAAACAAATTTAATAGAAACCAAGAAAAAGTAGCAAAACATTTAAAATGCACATAAAAATTAAAGTCATGAAAATAAATTTTAAAATGTCAACAATTATAATTCTCATAAACAGAGTAGATTCTCTGCTTAAAGGCAAAGATTACTGAAATGCATTTTTAAAAGTCCCACCTATATCTTCCTCAAGAAACATACCTAAACCTGAAACACATTTGAGGATGTTGATAGTGGAGGGATGGAAAATATTTACCAAATAAATATGAATTGAATATCAGACAGAATGCATTGTAAGAAAAAAGGTGAGAGAGAAACTACATATAAATGTTCACCAGGAATATCTAAGACTCCTTAAGGTGTTATATGTAATAACTCCAAAAATACGAGCAAAAATGGGCAAAAACACAGGGAAGAGCTGACACACTGACCATCATAATATTTTCGAGCCATGTGTGTTGCAACATTAACGCCATCTTTCACAAATTGGCACAGTGACTATGTAGCGTTTAGATTCACAAAAGTGGTTGTTTCATTGGATTCAAACTTTGTTTATAAACTTGAATTTAGTAAAACTAGTTTGTCTGTGCAGAGAGGATTTTAGGTTGCAATAGTTCTTTCAGATTCTGTGAAACTTTCTGTCATGTCCTCCCACCCCCAGCCCCCACCCAGGCTTTCCTGAGACTTGTAGGCAGGTGGCTTGGCTTGGGAGGGGATCCAGGAAGGAGTGCGGACTGAAGAACATGAGATGGGAGGAAGGGATGCCAGCAAGTGCCCCATCTCCAGCCTATCACCCTCAGGGCAGCAGGGCTGGGTCCCGCCAGGTCCTTCACTTTGCTGTATAGAATGACTTCAGAGTTCTCCATCAGAGGGCTGGAAGAGGAGCATCTATCATGGGGATTCTCCACAGAAAGTCCTTCTGGGTCACAGAGGAAACACCAGGCAGGATCTTACAGCACACACACCTCAAAGTCAGGGAAGCCCCAGGGCAGAAAGCAAGACCAGTTGCTGCAGCAACGGCTGAAGAAAAAGATGTTCAAGATGTGATTCTTGACAGGAGTGTCCTGATGACAAGTTTATTGAAGGACTTTTCATTGTATTACTTGATAAAATGGATGGACCCCCTCCACTATCCCCCACATGCACACATGCACCCACATAAACACATTGTCGTGCAACATTGGTAATTGCTATGGAATCCCTGGCCCTCCAAGGGCTCCCCACACATGGCATAAAGGGATCTCAGAATCTCCCATCTCCCACACCCAGCTGCAGCCCTAGTTCTTTTGCTCAGGATCGACTTCAGCTTCTGTTGGTGCACAGAATTGACTGTATAGCATATGGAGGAAAATAGAAAAGACTAGTGTGGTTGGTCAAAGGACACAAAATTTCGGTCCGTTGGGAGTAATGAGTTCAAGAGATCTATTGGAGGACATTATGATGGCGTGTATCGTATTCTTGAAATACCTCTGACTTTAAGTATTCACATCACAAAAAAATTAGAAGTATGTGAAGTAATGCTATGTTAATTACTCGATTAAGCCATTCCACAAGGTATGCATATTTCAAAACATCACATTGTATGCCATTAATAAATACAACTTTTATTTGTCAATTAAAATTTTAATTAATTAATTTTTTAAGATAAAAAAAGAGAAGAGGTCATGTGGGTGATCTTCAAGGGAAAGAGGTGAACAAGAATCCCTAAACTATCACTATGAGATGACAAATTCTGCAGCGGTAGGACGGACTACCACTACTGCTACTGTCCGGCATAACAGGACAAGTATGTGAACAAAGATATTTCAAGTCCTGGGTTGAGATCAGGGGTCAAAGGAGAGACAACTTCTTTGACTTAGAGGGCAAGTTAGAGGGATTAGAGTAGAAAAACATAGAAATTTCTCTGCATACAAATGTTAAGGTGGATTTAGATAGAGACTAAGCTGTGGGAGGCAGGGGGGATCAAACACGTTCGCCAACAGGTGGCGCCATTGTGTTATTTGTGGCGTAAACGAGGGCGAAAAGGCAAAACCAGCTCTGTCTGAATGAACTTTCAGAGTTGGGAGGAGAAAGACCCAAGAAAAAGTCAAAACAAAGCATGGTAGGTACAGTGCCCTTTCAACAGCTGTCTTGTGTAGCATTGGGAGACCAATATGTTTAGTCCTAAGGTTGTTGAAGCCCTTCATGTCAGGAGCCCTTTAAGTAGCTCTCATCATCAATGGCAGTCAAGGAAAATTGGCATACTATTCAGGCCGAAAGAACCACCATGAGAAATCCCCAGAAGAACCAACTTCAGCAACAGTGGAGGGTTTAGCTGAAGAAGAGTTTGCACCACAGGGGGGCTAACAGACTTTGTGCTCACTGACAAAATCCTGTGAATACCAGTCTCAATGAGCAGAAGTTGACAAGAGAAACTAGGGAAAATATATCACAACTCTTGGAGAGTCAGGACTTCCCTAGAGCTGCAGGAAATCACTGTACTCACAAAGCCCTTGGTCCTATCCCCAGGATTCTGAAAACCATAGCAGCCTCTGCACATTCCTCCTATTCAGCTTTCAAAGTGAGGCCCCAAGAACTTCATAAGCAAAGTCAGAACAATGGCCGAGTTCATTAGCAGTCATCCCATGCCCACGAGCTCAGCAGCATGGAAAAACAGGGTAGAAAGAAAGCTAAATCTCTAGAAGTTCAAGCCACCTGAAATTTGGATTCTTAGGACATCCAAATGAAAAAGTTTGCCAATGCCTAAGTAGATAGAAAGTGATCTACTGCCCCAGACAGAAATGATTCTTTCCTTTCTGTCATGCACAGCCTTTCCAGCCACCTTGGCCTACTCCAGGGATTTGAAAAACAGATATGCCTGCTTATCTCCAAAATACGCACCTTCCAACAGTATGTTCCCCTTATTAAAAAAAAAAATTATATCAAATAATTATATGCTCCCATTAAAAACTCATGTAATGCAGGCAGACATATAGCAAATGATAGGAGCCCCTCTCCCCAGCTCCCAGCCCTCACCTTTCTGCTCAGTAGACTTGGTAATCTTTTTGGCTGCTCATCTCAGTAGTATTCCCTTCAAGTACCCCGTGATTGAATTATTGTACACAGCTATGATTCAATAAAAAAAAAAAGTGTAGCATGAAAACCAACCATGAAAAGCCTTAGGTAGACTGAAAATGAGGGGGACATTTTATAAAATAATTATTGATCTGGGTTCTTCTAAAATGACTGTGTCATAAAAGGTGAAGAAAGGCTGAGGAATGTTCCAGATTAAAGGGACATGACAATTGAGAGCAATACAAGGTTTTAGATTCCATTCTGCATGGAAAAATAAAATGGCTATAAAGGACATTATTGGGCGGCGCCTGTGGCTCATCGAGTAGGGCGCTGGCCCCATACACCGAAGGTGGCGAGCTCAAACCCGGCCTCAGCAGATCTGCAAAACAGAAAAATAGCGGGGCGTTGTGACGGGCACCTATAGTCCCAGCTACTCGGGAGGCTGAGGCAAGAGAATCACCTAAGCCCAGGAGTTGGAGGTTGCTGTGAGCTGTGTGACGCCACAGCACTCTACCAAGGGCGATAAAGTGAGACTCTGTCTCTACAACAACAACAAAAAAGGACATTATTCATTCAGTTGGAAAAACTGGCATGTGGCTGGTAGAACAGATAAAAGTCAGAATCCAGTTCAGAATATCATAATCCATACTGTATTATTTTAAATAAAAGTGTTGTACTGAGATTAGAATACCACATCGGATTCAGTGTTAGGTGTTTGATACTATATTGTAGTAGGTAAAATTGTTGTATTCAGATTTAGGATTTTGTGTTTGTTTAGATTTAGAATATTGCATTCAGATTTAAATTAAAATATCATATTTAGGGCTTGGTGCCTGTGGCTCAAGCGGCTAAGCCACGTACACCTGAGCTGGCGGGTTCAAATCCAGCCCGGGCCCATCAAACAATGACAGCTGCAACCAAAAAATGGCCGGGTGTTGTGGCAGGCGCCTGTAGTCCCAGCTGCTTGGGAGGCAGAGGCAGAAGACTCGCTTGAGCCCAGGAGTTGGAGGTTACTGTAAGCTGTGATGCCACGGCACTCTACCCAGGGTGACAACTTGAGGCTCTGTCTCAGAAACTATAAGTTGATAACTACTCAGGTTATGTAAGAGCATTTCCTTATTCTTAAGAAATACACACAGTTTTAAGAGATGAAGGAGCAGGGTGGCACCTATGGCTCAGTAGGTAGGGCACCAGCCCCATATACCGAGAGTGGCAGGTTCAAACCCAGCCCCAGCCAAATTGCAACCAAAAAATAGCCGGGCGTTGTGGCAGGCGCCTGTAGTCCTAGCTACTTGGGACGCAGAGACAGGAGGCCCCCTTGAGCCCAGGAATTGGAGGTTGCTGTGAGCTGTGATGCTACAGCACTCTATCCAGGGTGACAGCTTGAGGGTCTGTCAGTTTTAATATTTTATAATATAAATAATAAAGGTTATTATTTTATTTTTACATATTAATTCTATAAAACTTAGGAAAGATGAGAAAATTAGAAGTATCCACTTATCTATGATTCAAAGATAAATGCTTTGAATATTTTTAAAGGCTTTCCATCGATTTTCTAATCCTCTTGTTGTTTGTAATATAACATACCCTGCTTTACATTCCACACATGGCAGAACCCATGTCCTGTGGGTTGCCTGGTCAGCAATCTTATCCCTTTCTTCTTTGATAGGAGGAATCCAAATATATTCAGTGATTGAGGAACAAGGCCTTAGGGGAGGCTGACCCACAACCCAGCCCCAGAGGTGAATTTTAATTAGACCAGACAAAGAATTTGGCCCCTTTGGTTGATGACTGGTTTAGACTCTGGCATGACATACGATTCTGACCAATGAGGAATGAGAGGAGGCCTGCCTGGAACTGGGGGGCTTAGTGACCAAGCAAGGCAATAAATGTTCTTAGCTGCAATGTGTGAACCTTCAGGAGTGTCTAGTGACTTTGCAAGGACAGGTATGAGGGAAAAGTCTCTGGAAGGCAAACAGAAGGACCTGAGTTCCCAAAGATATTCCTGAACTGCTGAAAAGTCCCTATCTCCAGATTCAAGTTTTACAGATAATGAATGGTCCTCTAGTTGAGCTCCTGATTTTTACACAGCCAGGGGGAGATCAATGCACCCAACACACCTGGCCCTGCTCTTAAGATGGCATTGTACCGTGTCACTAAAGCTCTTTATGTAGCTGTCCCAATGAGTTATCACTTCATAAATGCTTAGTTGGCCCCGTAATGTGGAATAATGACGATGATGATAACAAGCTTTCTCAATATTAATAAAATGCCAGTGATTGCAGTAATAGTAGTAGCTAGTATTTATTTTCTCTGTTCACCAGAAACTGAGCCAAGTACATTACTCATGTCATCTCATTTAATCTTCAGAAAATGAGTGTTCTAAAATTATCCCCATTTCACAGTTGAAAAACTGAGAGACCAGAGAAGTTATGTAACTCATCTAAGCCCCAAAGCTAGCAGGTGACAGACCTGCCTCAAAGACTGTGCTCCTGTATCATGGGTGTACATAAACATGCATGTGTATGCTTCTCCACTTTACAAAATATTACAATGCTGTCTTAAAATAAGTTCTCCTATGTTAAGAAAGCATCCATCTGTGCTTACATTGGTGATTCTAGCACCTTTTTCTTGTGCCACTTCCTGGTTTCATCTTTTCATTTATAAAGTTGCATGGAGATTTGTCCCCTATTTGTACACCTTTTATGCAGAACTAGTTTTTTTTTTTTTTGAGACAGAGCCTCAAGCTGTCACCCTGGATAGAGTGCCGTGGCATCACAGCTCACAGCAACCTCCAATTCCTGGGCTCAAGCGAGTCTCCTGCCTCCGCCTCCCAAGTAGCTAGGACTACAGGCGTCCACCACAATGCCTGGCCATTTTTAGGTTGCTGTCATTGTCGTTTGGTGGGCCCAGGCTGG
>CAUYRH010174375.1:0-10029 GCA_963574655.1 Perodicticus potto
TCTGAACCTTCTGTTAGGCCCATCTGTTCACTATCTTTATAAAATTCAGTTTTAGCAAAGAATTCTCCTAAGTACACTGAGTGAGCAGCTGCCTCATCCTTACAATTTGATCATTTTCCATATCTGATCTGGTTCTTTGTCTTCTGCCATTCCCCAGGTGATGTCTGATCACCCTGGCCTATCTTCCACAAGAATCCTGTTAGGTTTTAGTTAAAATGAAGGACACAATTCTTAAGGCAATTTTCCATAATTCATTCTCCAAGACCAACAAATTAGTCTTGGTTATGTCCTAATCTAGACCACATTATATTAGGGTTTTTTTGTTATTAATCATAGCTGTGTACATTAGTGCAATCATGGGGTACAATGCGCTGGCTTCATATACAATCTGATATATTTTCATCCATAACCTTCATGGCATTTCACCCATAACCTTCATGGGATTTTCTTGGTTATTGTATGAAAACATAAGTATTCTGCATTTAGTAAGTTTCACCTGTACCCTTCTAAGATGCACCGTAAGTGTGATCCCACCATTTACCCTCTCTCCACCCATCCTCCCTATATTAGGTTTTATATGATAAAACCTATGTGGCCGAGTTAGGTGAAAATGGTCTTCATATTCAAAACAGTTGGGTCTATTCCCTTTTTTTTAAAAGCTGTAATTTTGTTCATCAGAGTAAGAGAGGAAGAACATGCATTTGAGATCCATTTTTAAGTTAATGAATATACTTTCAAAAGATATTGTTGCTGGAGAAAGCTTTGAGATCTTGAAGGCTTAATCTGTTTATCACAGAAAGAAAGGAACAAAGGTAAGAAGGTGAGAAGGGAGGGAGGGAGGGAGGGAGGGAAGGAAGGAAAAAAGGAAGGAAGGAAGGAAATATATATATATATATATATATATATATATATATATATTTTTTTTTTTTTTTTTTACCAAGACCCCACCCCCCTTGCTCCTTCCCTCTCTCTGCTCTTCCTTTCCCCAATGGAAGGAAATATTGCCCTGTATATTTTCTCCATTTAGAGGTAATGAAATGGCCACATGGGAGACAAACAAAAGGAAACGGCCTCATGGACAGAGAGAACACACTGATTGTCACACTAGAAAACAATTTTCTCCCCCTTGGGACTACAGTGTTTTATTGGGTCAATAGGGCAAGAGTTGTATATATGTGTGAGTTATATATGGTTCACAAGGCCCACAGCCTAGCTAAATATAACTCACATGGCAGTTCATGTGTTCAACTAGAAATGGACTTCTAAAGGGGTTCAGATCTTTCCAACTCATCGCCCTATGCTTACTGTAAGGGAGTGTTTTTCAAACTGTGGAGTTGAAGCCTACTAGGGGGTTATAAATGTGCATTTAGTGGTTTACAAACAATTAAATCAAAGAAAATAGAAGCGAATAAGTGGCAAACAGGGCTGCAGGCCTGGTTGTGCAGGTGGTGCACACTCTAGGTATGTCACTGGGTTCACAGCTACGTGTTCAGTACCCCTGGTGTTTTTCATACGTCACCCACAGTATAGGAGGTGGTGGGTCTTATTAGTAATATAAGTATTTTCGTGTGAAACATTTATATGTGTGCATGTATGTATGTATATGAGTGTGTATGCTGTAACATGCACTTCTTAGTAGGACTCAAAAACACCTGTGAAAAACACTGCTATGGTTACCTTACATAATTTTTTTTTCTGTTTCTTGGCTGCCCAGCATTGGAACTCCCTTTCTGGTGCAGGGGAATGCCCAGGTGCGAAAGGCTTGATGGAGGCAGGGTCTTGTCTTCCTCTACAGACCGCAATGTGGGAAAAATATATTCTGTTTCCCCTCTTCCCGGAGGAGGGCCGATGGGATGTCCTCACTAAGAACTTTACAACTTGAGGGGGTGAAGCAAAGATTCAGGGAAGTTAGAGATTACTCATTGTGGCCAGATGGGGTTGCGAGGCCAAGACAACCAAAGGTACAAAGTGGAGTATGTGCCAACTAAGACCAGTGGCGGCCTTCCCAGCAGCACACACCTGCTCAGCTGCTCGGCCTCCTTTGCTCATTACCTGTTTTCTGATGCCGGAGTCATTTGATACTTCTCCAGTTAATTGCTTACTTGCAGAAATTTGCTGGAGTTCTATTTACTGCCTGAAACACAAGGACTCAGACCAAAGTACATGTATTTTCTTGGGGAGCTGAATTTCGGGTGGGATTCAACCATCCTCCTATCCTAAATTCTCAAGCAATCAAATTGCAGTCATACAAATAAAGAAGTAAAGAAAAAGATGAAAAGACAAAAAAAAAATTCTTATAAGTTCTTCCCCCCTCCCCAAAGCATTGTTTAGCAAACATTGTTTGCGGGCAGGAAAAATAAAAGAAATATTTCCTTTAAATGCAGCAGGTAACCCTCTAAACCATAGCCTGAATAGTCATTCTGTGGTTTTTCAAATGCCCCACTTTGTCGTGTTTTGCGATATTAAGAAAAAAATAGCCATCAATAAGGTCTTTTCAACAAGGATGTTATGATTTTCAGACTTTTAAAGTAGGCATTCCAATTTGGCATAACTTTATTCAGTTATCCCGTAGAGAGGGCTTGCGTTCATATTTTGCATTTTACCTGAGTAGAAAAACATCACATTTCTTGTACTTAGGAAGTGGTTTCTGCAGTTGGACAGAGCTCAGTCACAGTGTGCGATAGGCTGTTATGGCATAACCGGGGCTTCTGACAACGCACACCCAGTGCCACCAACTGATAGGAGGAACCACCCAGAGATGGCTTCCAAAGGGAAGCCCGCAGGCTTCCAAAGGGAAGGTCCCAGGAGAACGTGACTGACAAGGCCCTCCACGGCCCCTTTGTCCATGCCGTGCCTTACCTTTCTTTGTGACTCTCTAGCCACACTGACTGTGCACTCCAATATCTCATAGTTCAATAATTAAATTTTTCTTTTGGTTGGAAACAGACACCAGCTATTCCCTGAGCCACCCTCTCCTTATATTCTGCACCCCAGAGGTGACTGCTTCTAACAGTTCCAATTACTGTGGCATGTTTATATCGCCACCTCTTTATTGTACTGTCTGAGGCATTATCTATCAGTTTCTGGAGATAAAAGATGAAGGTTTAGTTTTCTTTCACAACTAGCTGCCTCCACATTCACGGATACTTCCTGCCTCCCAATCTTCCAATATCAGTTATAACTTGAGTTAAATTAATGTTCAGTGCGTGCATTGTTGTCAGGCTACTTAGAGCTGAGTGATGTACTGAACCTGTTTTTCCCCCGTCCTTCGAGTTAACCATGCCCTTTTGTAGGGGGCTAATTGTCTACGTTTTTATCACTAATTATCCCCAACTCTCCTCCGCCTGTGTTACTATTACTTAATGAAATCAAGCACATTGGGCATGCTAATAATTTTGTCTTCGAAGAAACTTTGGCTTTTTGAGACAGAGCCGCACTCTGTCACTTGGACTAGAGGGCAGTGACATCACTCTAGCTCACTACAACCGTAAGCTCCTGGGCTCAAGCGATCCTCTTGCCTCATCCTCCCAAGTAGCTAAGACTACAGGTGTGCACCACCATGCTTGGTTAATATTTCCCTTTTATTTTATTTTATTTTATTTTTTTGTACAGAAGTTGGGGGTCTCACTCTTGCTCAGGCTGGTCTTGAACTCCTGGTTTCAAGCAATCCTCCTTCCTCGATCTCTCAAAGTGCTAGGATTACAGGTATGAGCCATCACGCCAGGATTCCGAGAAACTTTTTGAGAAAACGTCCCACCTAGTTTGGATTTGTCAGTTTGGGGGCTCTGGGAATCAGACACTGAGATGGAATTTGAAGGGCAAAAGAGTTGTTGGGGGAAACACCTGCAGAAAGGCAGAGGGGCAAGGAGCAGGGAGAGCTTTCACAGGGGACTCAGGTCTGACCCTGCAAAAGGAAGGGGGTAGGAGGGAGGTCTGGGGAAGAGCAACTTCAGGCTGCTCTGCGGCTCTGGGTAAGCCTTGGCAGAGCCAGTCGAGAGCCTCATTAGAGCGAACCTCACTGGGCAGCTCCAGGAACCCTGCCAAGCTCAGGGGGTGCCTGGGAGCAGCCCCTTGAGAGGATGTGAAAGCTGGGTGATTCTAGGATCGAGGGCAGCTGGAGGCTGGCACTAATTCCTCTCCTCTTTGTGGGTTTTCCCCTCGGAGGGGGAGCTGAGTGGAGTGACCCTGTCACCACAGGCGAGTGACCTCCAGGTCTGCTCCAGAGAGCCATAAAACTAGGCCGACAACCTCTAGAACACCTTTTCTTCTGTCACAGCTTGGTTTCCATGCTTCTTTTTTAAGACGTCTATTGATTTATTCCTTTTGGAGAAAGGAAGCTTTTCAGGAGAGAAGGGGAGGCCCCTTTTTAAAAATTTTTTTTAAGACCTTGCATCTCAGAAAATGTCTTTATTGTACTCTCACGCTTCATTGATATATGGCTGAGTATAGAAGTCTAGGTAAGAAATAATTTTCCTTCAGAAATTTACAGACGTTCTACTTTCTCCTGTCTTGACAACGCTGCTTATGATTTCTCTTAAATTCAAAATAAATTATTGTACATTACAAAACTGGTAGGCATGTGAGTTTTATTTTTTATCGATTTCATTTCAGGATAGTCAAGGAGGCATTTGATATAAGGTTGAGAACAGCTGCACTATGTTCTGTAGAATATGCCGGTTTGTTATCTAGCCTCTGCTAGTAAATGTTTACTCCTTATGCTAAGCAATACACAGTTGATTCAGCAAGTAATTATTAATAACAGCTTAATCTCTTTTGTTTGTTTGTTTGTTTTTAGAGATAGGGTCTTGCTCTATCCCTTAGGCTGGAGTGCAGTGATCATAGCTCACTTCAGCCTCAAATTCCTGGTCGCCAGCCATCATTCCACCTCAACTTCCCAAGTGACTGGGACTACAGGTACATGCTACCAAACCTGGCTAATTTTTGAATTTTTATTTATTTATTTTTTTTGTAGAGACAGAGTCTCACTCTATCGCCCTCGGTAGAGTGCTGTGGAGTCACAGCTCAGAGCAACCTCCAGCTTTTGGGCTTAGGCGATTCTCTTACCTCACCCTCCCAAGTAGCTGGGACTACAGGCGCCTGCCCCACTGCCCCGCTAATTTTTGATGCAGTTCGGCCGGGGCCGGGTTTGAACCCGCCACCCTCAGTACATGGGTTTGGCACCCTACTCGCTGAGCCACAGGTGCCGCTCTAATTTTTGAATTTTTTATAGAGACAGAGTCTCACTATGTTGCCCAAGCTGGTCTCAAACTCCTGGTCTCAAGCACCTTGGCCTCCCAGAGTTAGGGGAATTACAGGTATGAGCCACTGTGCCCAGCCCATACCAATTTAATCTTCACCCTGTAATTCTTCTTGTTTTTTTTTTGTTGTTGTTGTTTGCTTTTTTAAGACAGAGTCTCATTCTGTTGCCCAGGCTAGAGTACCTGTAATTCTAGCACTCTGGGAGGCCAAGGCAGGCAGATTGCTTGAGCTCAGGAGTTCGAGACCAGCCTGAGCTAGATAGAGTGACACCCTCTCTCTAAAATTAGCAGGGTGTTGTGGCAGGCGCCTATAGTTCCAGCTCTCAGGAGGCTGAGGCAAGAGGAATTTTTGAGCCCAAGAGTATGAGGTTGCTGTGAGCTATGACACCACAGGACTCTACTGAGGCCAACAATATGAAACTCTTATCTCAAAAAAGAAAGAAAGGAAGGAAGGAAGGAAAAGAAAAAAAAAGAGCTGGGGATTACAGAAGGATAGCTGAAGTTTCACAAGTTGACTTAGGTGATAGAACAAACTTAGATCATCAGAATCTCACATGTAAAATAGGGATGATGGTGCTGCGGAGCCAGACTGCAGATGGGATTCGGTGAGATAACACTTGTCAAAGCTCAGAGGGTAGCTGAGCAGGGAAGTCCTCTGCCGTGCCAGCTGTCACAGAAGAGCAGTTAACAACACGGACCCTGGGATCGACAGCCTGGCTTAGAATCCTGGCTGTACTATTCATGGCTCTGTGACTTGGTTTTACTCATCTATAAAATAGGAATTATAACACTGCTGCCTTAAAACCATGTCCTGAGGATTAAATGAGGGGATACATGGGAAACTTTGGGATCATGCCTGATCTTACCAAGAATTAGTTATCAATATCTAGAAGGTGAACTCTCCCCAGCTCATTCATTCATTTCCTTCTTTGGAGGTTTAAGAAGTGGTTGGGAATTTTATTCTGGTTCCTTTGGAGCAGACGTGTTTCTGGGTACATATGTTTTTGTTTAGTCATTAGAGCTTTGCTCTTCAAAATAAACAAGATCTGGACTCTCAATGAAGAGTGTACTTTTAAAATAAATTCGTGGTCAGCATCATCTAAACTTCAGGATAGAATTTAAATCCTAAACTCTTATTAAATACTTAAGATACCACTAGATAAAAAGTTGTCCTGGGCTGGTTCTAAAGCTAAGATAAACCAGAGCCCTATAGTAAGCAATTGTTTACTAAGCTCACATGAGAAGAAAATGTAGGGCAGCGCCTGTGGCTCAGTGAGGAGGGTGCCAGCCCCATATACTGAGGGTGGCAGGTTCAAACCCAGTCCCTGCCAAACTGCAACAAAAAAATACTCGGGCGTCGTGGCGGGTGCCTGTAGTCCCAGCTACTCGGGAGGCTGAGGCAAGAGAATCGCCTAAGCCCAAGAGATGGAGGTTGCTGTGAGCGGTGACTCCACAGCACTCTACCGAAGGTGATATAGAGTGAGACTCTGTCTCTACAAAAAGAAAAAAAAAAAAATCACAAAAACCTTAGAGGAAGTTTTCTCATCTCAACAAGTAACATTCTGATAAAATAATAATAGCTAACATGTATTGAACACTAACTATGTTCAGGCACTGTTGTAAACAGTTGCTACATTAGCTCACAACAGTCCCAGGAGATAGTTAATGTAGTTCCTCCATTTTCCAGATGAAGACACTGAGGTACAGGGTCAGGACCACAGCACTGCCCTCCAGAAGTCTAGCTGGAGCATTTCTCCTCAAGATAAACTGCCAACCTGGATTTGCGACAAGTTAAGGAGAAAAGCTAGTAGTAGGGGCAGAGGGTGACTTCACTTTACTAAGTGCTCAGTGAATCATCAGTTGGCTGCTCCTTGGCTTCCACCTCTGTTACTAGGCAGCATTGCCAAGGACAAACTCAAGGTACACCTGGAAAGCAGAAAGCCCAGGCCTCTAAATTCCTACCACCAATCTTACTAGCTATGCAACCTTGGACAAGTAACTTCCTCTCTTTGAGCCTCAGTCCCTGTGTCTGTAAAGAGAACACTCTTTTAAAGATTCATTTGGAGACAATGAACAAAGAGCTGAACTTTGTACGGTGCCAGGCCCAGAGGAGGTGCTTGTGAAATAGCTGATGAAGGGGTGGACGACAGCCCTTCTGGTGGGTCACAATGTGGTGAGCCTGTATTCTAGGAGCTGGGGATCCTAAGAGAATGAATGCGAAGCTTTCATTAGATAATAAAGAAAACAAATAGATGCGGATTTGAAGAGTAACAAGTGCTGTGCAGAGACCAAAACAGGGAGATGTGATAGAGTCTGGATGCTGGACATCTGCTCTCAATGACCCCTGACTTTAGATAGCCAAAGGGCACAGGTCTTCCATAAGGAAGACCATAAACAACTGTCACATTCTGAGTGGTGGCCAAACAGGGAAGAAACCACCTTGGGAGTTTCTATCAGTACCAGCTGCCAACAAGGCTGCGGAAAGTGCTCTGGTACATGGAGGAAGTGGTCAGAGGTTAGATCACACGGGTTTTGGAGTTCATTTCTCATTTCTCTACCAGGTTTGTCTGCACCAGTTTATTCATTCTACAGTGATGTACTGGATATTTCCTGAGTGTCATCACCATGTTGGAACAATGGGTAAAGCAAGAAGAAATGTGAAGATGATATAGACCAACTGCTGCAAACTGCTGACTAGCATTGGCCCCCTGACTCATGTTTTGCTTGACTGGCAGTATTGACCCTTATAAGGTTGCAAATTACAATTGGTTGCCAGTTTAAAATCAGGAGCTACCACAAAAATGTCCAGATTTCTGGTTTCTTTTTAACAAGCTGAAGTTCTGGCCATTATCAGAGCTGAGTAGAAGAGACCCTTTCTCTAGGCTTTGCCTTCTCTTTTTTTTTTTTTTTTTTTGAGACAGAGACTCAAGCTGTCACCCTGGATAGAGTGCGGTGGCATCACAGCTCACAGCTACCTCCAATTCCTGGGCTCAAGCGATTCTCTTGCCTGTGCTTCCCAAGTAGCTGGGACCACAGGTGCCCGCCACAACACCCGGCCATCTTTTGGTTGTAGCCGTCATTGTTGTTTGGCGGCCCGGGCTGGATTCGAACCCGCCAGCTCAGGTGTACGTGGCTGGCGCCCTAGCCTGTTGAGCCACAGGCGCCGAGCCAGGCTTTGCCCTCTCAAAGTTACACAAGTCCTCACCATTCTTTTAGTTCCCAGACACTTGCCATCTTACACTTGCCCTGCTTTACCCAATGATTATCAGCCGCCTGGCCCCAACTGGCATTTGGATTTGTAGCTCCTGAATCAGACACCATTTAGTTCCTAAGTCTTTCACAATCAAATGACAATTTCCCTCTAAAACAATCCCACTACATTGGAATTAATTAGCACCTACTTTGTGCCAGGCTTTTCCATATAGAATCTCATGTAATCCTTACAACAACCCTAAAAAGTATAATGGTCCCCATTTTATAGGTGATGAGATTCAAAAAAACAAAGTAATTCACAGTCATCTAGGTTCTTAGCACCAGATTCAAAGTCAAGAGAATCTCCAAAGCCAAGAGCTTTCCACTGGACTGGACCATAGGCCTCTCTGTTTTGCATGGGCCAGCTTAGTAAGGGTCCTAAGCACATGCCAGTGCTGACAAGGACATGTGCTCTTCCACTGGTGGAGAATCCAGTCCAGTGGACTGCTACTATCTCAAAGTCAATTCATAGATTTGTTTATCAGTCTCATGTGAGTTTCACTAATGTGAGATAGTTAATAAGGTCTGATCACTCTCAGTCATTGGATAAAACCCAACTTCTGAATGAAGAAGGGAGCCAGCCCAGGATCCCAACACCTCTTAGTCCTGTACCTATGTTAATGACAACAGAAAAGGTCTTTGACATCAAGCCATCCACTTTTTTCTTCCTTTCTTTCTTTCTTTTTTTTTGAGACAGAGTCTTACTTTGTTATCCCTGGTAGAGTACTGTGGTGTCCTAGCTTACAGCAACCTCAAACTCTTGGGCTCAAGTGATCCTTCACTTTTATTGACAAGTAAAAGGAGGCATGGGATGGGACAGGGAGAATGTATTCAGTAAGCCAGTGACAGAGCTGGGCTTAGAAGCCGCAGGAAACAGTGTTTCCCAATATGTGGTAGGCACAGCACATGGGCACTCAAGATGGGCTTAGGCAGTACATGGTTTTTGAGGTTTCACAGCTATTAGTTATTTGAATGTGTACTAGAAATACACACATATATGCAAATATGAATGTATCAGAAACATATATATGTATATATATGTATTATGTATAATGTGAGTGGGAGGGCATCAAACCCAGAATTTCAAGGATATTACACTTTAGAATAAGGCTAATTTTTTTTTTTTGACATAGAGTCTCAAACTGTCACCCTAGGTAGAGTGCTGTGGCGTCACAGCTCACAGCAACCTCAAACTCTTGGGCTCAAGCAATTCTCTTCCCTCAGTCTCCCAAGTAGCTGGGACTACAAGTGCCCTCCACAATGCCCAGCTATTTTTTTTGTTGCAATTATTGTTTTGCTGTCCTGGGCTGGGTCAACCCTGCCAGCCTCAGTGTATGTGGCTGGTGCCCTACTCACTGAGCTACAGGTGCCACCAAGGCTTTTTTTTTTTTTTTTTGAGACAGAGCCTCAAGCTGTCACCCTGGATAGAGTGCTGTGGCATCACAGCTCACAGCAACCTCCAATTCCTGGGCTCAAGCGAGTCTCCTGCCTCAGCCTCCCAAGTAGCTGGGACTACAGG
>CAUYRH010174379.1:0-11089 GCA_963574655.1 Perodicticus potto
TAGAAATAAAGTCAACCAAGGAGGTAGAGACTTCTGAAGGCAAACTACAAAATGCTGATTCAAGAAGTTGAAGAAGAAACAAATGAAAAGATAACCCATGCTAATGGATTGGAATAATACTGTTAAAATGACTATACTTCCCAAAGCAAGATAACAGATTCAATGCAATCTCTAATAAAATATCAATGTCATTCTTCACAGAAATAGAAAAAAAAATCTAATTTATGAAGCAAAAAGAGAGCCTGAATAGGCGGAGCAATCCTGAGTAAAAATAATAAAGGTGGAGGCATCATCCATTTTGAGTTCAATATATATTACAAAGCTATAGTAAAAAAACAACATTATCTTGTTATAAAAATGGACATGTAGACCAATGGGTCAGAATAGAGAACCCAGAAATAAATCCATGCTACATTTTGACAAAGGCAGCATTGAGGAAGAACAACCTCATTAATAAATGGTGTTGGTTAAATTGGGTACCATATGCATAAGAATGAAACTGGACTCCTGCCTCTCATACATATAAAAATGAACTTAAGGTGCATTAAGTATACTATAAAACAACCAGTAAAAAAAAAAAAAAAACACAGGGGAAACACTTTAGAGCAGGCGTTCTCAAACTTTTTTAACAGGGGGCCAATTCACTGTCCTTCAGACCATTGGAGGGCCGGATTATAGTTTAAACAAAAAAACTATGAACAAATTCCTATGCACACTGCACATATCTTACTTTGAAGTAAAAAACAAAATGGTAACAAATACAATTCACACCACCATATGTGGCCCTCAGGCCATAGTTTGAGGACTCCTGCTTTAGGGTGTTGGTCTAGAGACAAAGATTTTATGGGTAAGATATCAAAAACATGCAATAAAATAAAAATAGACAAATGAAAAAATGTTAAATTGACAAGCTTCTGTACAGCAAAGGAAATAACACAGTAAAGAGGCAACTTGTTGAATGGGAGAAAATATTTGCAAAATATTCATTTAATAAGAGCCTATTATCTGGAATATACAAGGAACACAAACAATAACAATCCCCCCACAAATAATTCCATTAAAGATATACAAAGACATAAATAGACATTTCTCAAAAGAAGTCATTAAAGTGGCCAAGTAGTATATAAAAAATGCTCAACATCACCAATTATTGTTGGACTGCAAATCAAATCCAAAATGAAGTATCATCCTACCCCAGTAAGAACTGCTATTATGAAAAAAACAGAAAATAAGAGATGCTGGTGGAAATGTGATAGAAAGGAAACTACTCTTAAATAAGCAGCCCCCAAGTTACAAACAACTTAGATACATCTCACACTTACAAATGGAGTGTATTACAGTATGTCCCCAAGTTACAAATAGCCAACTGACATACGACTCACACCTACAAATGGAGGCTATTACAGGTAATAGGCAAATGTACCTCCTCCAACCTACACACAAATTCCACTTAAGAATCAACCTAAAGAACCTATCTCATTCATAAGCCTGGGGACTGCCTGTATTCTATAGGTGGGAATGTAAATTAATACAGACACTATGCAAAACAGTATGTGTATTTCCCAAAAAACTAAAAATAGTACTAATATACATAATACTGAGTATTTACTCAAAGGGGAAAATTAAATACATCAAAGGTATATCTGAACCCAGATATTTTCACAGCCCTTTTCATAGTAGCAAAGATAGGGAATCAACTCATGTGGCCATCCATGGAGGAATGGATAAAGAAAATGTGGTATAGGGTGGCGTCTGTGGCTCATCAAGTAGGGCGCCAGCCCCATATACCGAGGGTAGCGGGTTCAAACCCGGCCTCCGCAAACTGCAACAAAAAAATAGCCGGGCATTGTGGCAGGCTCCTGTGATCCCGGTTGCTCGGGAGGCTGAGGCAAGAGAATCGCCTAAGCCCAGGAACTGGAGGTTGCTGTGAGCTGTGTGATGCCACGGCACTCTACCGAGGGTGATAAAGTGAGACTGTCTCTACAAAAAAAGAAAGAAAGAAAGAAAGAAAGAAAGAAAGAAAGAAAGAAAGAAAGAAAGAAAGAAAGAAAGAAAGAAAGAAAGAAAGAAAGAAAGAAAGAAAATGTGGTATATATGGAATATCATTATGCCATAAAAATGAATGAAATCCTGTCATTATGTTGAGTGAATAAGTCAGGTACAGAAAGACAAATATCACATGTTCTCACTCATATGTGATAGTTAATAAAGTTGATATCATGGAGGTAGAGAGTAGAATGATAGATACTAGAGGCTAGAGAGGGTGTGTGTCAGGGGTGGCAGGGGAAGTTGTTACTGGGTTCCAACATACAGCTAGATAGAAGAAGAAAGTTCTAATATTTGATTGCAGAATAGGATGACTATAGTTTACAACAATGTATCCTATATTGAAACATAGCCAGAAAATTTGAAATGTTTCCAATACATCAAAATGATAAACATCTCAGATGCTAGTACCTACATACTCTAATTTGATCATTACACATTCTTTGCATATAACAAAATATCACATGAACCCCACAAATATTTACAAATATTGTATACCAATACAAATAAAAATATCATGGGGATAAATTGTGAAAGACAGTATTACAGATATCCATATCCGTAATTAGCAATTATTAATAAAATTATAAGCAACTTATAGAATTGAAAGAGGATTCTTTATTGCAAAAGTATAAGAGTGGCACCTGTGGCTCAAGGAGTAGGGCGCTGGCTTCATACACTGGGGGTGGCAGGTTTAAGCTGCCCCATGAATGGATTAATAAATTGTGGTATATTTCTACCATGGAATACTATGCAGCCTTAAAAAAGATGGAGCCTTTACCTCTTTTATGCTTACATGGAGGGACTTGGAACATATTCTCCTGAGTAAAGTATCTCAAGAATGGAGTAAAAAGGATCCAATGTACTCAGTACTTCCATGAAACCAACTTACATTTACTCACACTTTCTTATGAAAGATAGAACACAACTAGAGCCCAGGATGAAAGAGAGAAATGGAGTGGGAAGGGAGGGTGAGGGAGATTTGATAGAGGGAGAGTAAAAGGCAGGACCACACCTATGGAGCATATTGCAAGGGTATAAGTCAAATCTGTCAAATGTAGAACATAAATGTCTTAACACAATAATCAAGTAAATGAGGCAAAAGCTGTGTTGATTGGTTTGATGTAACCATGTCAGATTGTATAAAAAAAATTAACACATTGTACCCCACATATGCATAAATAATTCATGATCTATGTGTATATGAGGGCGCCGGCCCCATATACCGAGGGTGGCGGGTTCAAACCCAGCCCCGGCCGAACTCCATCAAAAAAAAAAAAAGAGTATAAAAAGGTAAAATGTACCTTTTCATCTAATTTAGTTCTGACTCGATAGTGCAAATTGTTGTCTGTATTTAGCTAACATATAATTTTTAAAACATTGGAAAGTATAAAAAGTGTGAAGTGTTTTAAAGTAAAAAATGTCTGTAGTATATTTAGCCTCTGAGCACTCTTCTTTCCTGGTTATGATAGCAAGAGGCTGAAATTACAAATGCAATACAAATGTTTTCCACCCAGGTTAGGATTCTGGATAAAAGAGAAAATAAGCTTTTGATTTACACCAAGTAATACACATACCAATACTTGAGACATACTTTAACCCAAGAGAAAAGTAAAATATATGCTCTTAAAGGAAAATTCTGCATTAAAAATATGTAACAATTACTCTAATTCCTAATACGATTTTGACTTATCTATTTTAACAAATCATTTGGCTTCAAAATGTGCATTAATTCTACCTATACATAAAATCCACCTACACATTTGATCTCTAAGTATACTAGTTTGATGTTTAGTTCACTGTGACTAAAGAAGATACAAGTATTCAACTTAAGTATATATACATTCCTAGATTTCTCTGAATGACATCCAAAATAAAACAAAACAGCCCAGGAAATTTTGCTGTTAACTATGTACATGTATGCATATGAGCACATATCTTCATACATACACACTATATATTTTATACATATTTTTCCTGACAAAACACATGATAACTCAGTCTTTCAGCCATTCCATGGAGAGGCTTCCTTCAGCAATGTCAAATGTAATTAAATTCTTGTCATGTTTACATTGGATAGTAGATTAAATACAACAGCTTTTAGATTGCAGATAGTCAAATATACAGTTGTCAAATATCAAACAGAATTATATTTTAATTTACAACCTAGCATTGAAAGGTACTTTCAGCCCTTTTAAATGAAGGGAATGAAAAGATTTAGAATGCATTCTGACTTTTGAGAGTTGATGCATTTAATAAAGCATTTGTTAGAATAGCTGTGAATAACAAATTCTATGGCAAGACTAAAAGAACACTTCACAAGAGTTAATTTGTTGCAAGATGTCATTTATCACTATAAACTATGAAGATCCTATAGGTAAACATTTCCAAAAGATCATTTTCTAAAAAAAGTATAAGTATTTTTTATGTAAAAATTATAAAAATTAATAAACACAGCCACATATTTCTTTCTGGATGTTTTCTTTCAATTATAAAGAAAATAATGTGTTTACTCTTGAAAGCTTAACAAAAATACTATTTAATAGTCTCAAAGTCATATTTTAAAGTAAAACTATTATAAAGCAACATTCAAAATACATTATCTATAAGAATATATCTAAATGGTATGTATAAAATAGTAGAAAGCATTTCAATATCAATAAAATTTTCATGTAGTGGTGAAATTTTAGGTAATGTTTATTTTATTTCCCATACTTATGTGGATTTTACAAATATTCTACAGCAGGCTCTTATTAATTTGGTAACAAGAAAAAAGCAAAACCTTCACGTATATGTGAAATTGTATTCTCTCTCTCTGAACACGTAAACCTGAGTAAGTGTCTCTAGGTGGTAATAAACCCACCAAAATTGTCAGGGGAAAGGAGAAAACAACTGGTATTAGATGTGTTTTCTTTTGTGGTAGGGACTACCTCATTGTCTGTGCATTCTGAAAAATAAATTATTAAAACAAATGAGAAGTTAAAAAAATTTTTCTTTCTTCTTCCCAGAGCTGATTTATCATAGTATCTTTCCTTCTGTGTCCATCTTAACTCCTCTCCCTCAAAATAAGAGACAATTTTCCACCTTTGGATTTCTTGTTAGGAAATTGTCTTCACTCAGACCAGCAAGTGAGCTTTTTCACACTTCAAGAGAAAGCCAAAGCAACCTATTAAAACCAGAAGAATACAGCAGAAAGGCCTATTTTAATGTGTGAAGTGGAAGATTAAGTGTTAGCAGCTTCCTGCAACTGGCTCCAGTATTCTCCATTGGATAGCAGAAAGAGTACAGTAAAGTTCTATCTCCAACCGAATGAAATCATCCAAAGCGGCTCTATCTAACAGAACTTGTGATGATGATATTCCATAGCTTCCCTTCCCTATGAAGTCTTCATTAGATACATGGGCAAGTGAGTAACTCAAATGTGACTGGTATTGTTGAGGAGGTAGGTTTTTAGTTTTATATGATTTTAATTAGCTTAAACTTAAATTTCTACATGTGACCAGCAATATTTACTCAACCTAACACTTAATACCCTTCATCCAAATGATAGAAGTTAGTTTTAGGGTAAAAGAAAACAATTAAAATGTCAGAGTGTATTTTTATAGTTTATTAAGATATAATTTGCATACCATAAAATATACCCACTTAATTGCATAATTCAGTGGTTTTTAGTTTATTTGCAGAGTGGTGCAGTCATTACCGCAATGTAATTTTAAAACATTTCATCACCCGGAAAAGAAACTCTACATTAGAATTCAATCCCTGCTATTCCCTCCATTTCCAGCATTAGGCATTATCTCTCTCCATTTGCTTATTCTAGACCATTTATATGGAATCAGAATGTGTGGTGTTTTGTGATTAACTCCTTTAATTTAACATAATGTTTTCAAGGTTCAGTTGTATAGTAGCATATCTTAATATTTCATTATTTTATTGCCAAATCATATTCCATTGTATGAATACAGCATATTTAGCTATCTATTTGTCAGCAAAAGAATAATGGGGTTTTTCCACAGTTTGGTTAATATTAACAAAGCTTCTATGAATATTCCTACAAATATTGTATACAAATACATGTTTTCGCTTCTGTTGCATGTATACTTAGTAGGAAGACAGCCACTTTATGTTTAACAATCGAGAAACTACCAAATTGTTTTTCAAAGAAAATGTACCAACTCGCTTGTAATGAATAAGGGTTCACATTTTTCCACATGCTCACCAACTATTGTTTTTTGTCTTCTTTTTATTACAACTATCCTGGTGACTTTGAATTGGTATTCCACTGAGGTTTTGATTTGCATTTTTTCTTAAAAATGATGTGGAACATCTTTTCATATACTTATTGTAGGAAATTAATTTGGAGAAATATCTCTTCAAATCCTTTACTCACTTTTGTTATTCTTGTATTTTATTATTGATGCAGACATTTTTGTTTATATTATGCCTACAAGCCCATTACCAGGTATATATTTTGAAAACATTTCCCCATTCTATAGTTTCCTTTCCCGTTCTTGATGATATCATTTGCAGGAGAAAATTTTTAAATTCTGATGAAGTCCAAATTACTAGATTTTTCTTTTGTCATTCAAACTTTCATTGTTGTAACTAAGGAACCTTTCTGTAACCAAGGATACAAAGCTTGATGCTTATATTTTAGTCTAATTGTTGTAGAGTTTTTTTTAAAAATATTTATTTATTTATTTTTGTAGAGACAGTCTCACTTTATTACCCTAGGTAGAGTGCCATGGTGCCACACAGCTCACAGCAACCTCCAGTTCCTGGGTTTAGGTGATTCTCTTGCTTCAGCTTCCCAAGCAGCTGGGACTACAAGCACCTGCCACAATGTCCAGCTATTTTTTTGTTGCGGTTCAACCAGGGTCAGGTTTGAACCTGCCACCCTTGGTATATGGGGCCGGCCAGTGCCCTACTCACTGAGCCACAGGCACCACCCCTAATTGTAGAGTTTTAACTCTTACATTTAGGTCTATTATATATTTGGAGTTAAATTTTGTATGAAGTGTGAGTTAGAGATCCAATTGCATTCCTTTTCTTGTGGGTATACAGTTTGTCTAGCACAATTTTTTATAAAGGTTGTTCTTTTCACCAATGAATTGTCTTGGAAAACTTGTTGAAAGTTAGTTAAAAATATAATAGTTTAGGTCTGGACTATGCTTTATATTCTATCATTCTATAGGTCTAAGAGGTCTGACAATTAAGTTTGAGAACTTACTACTGTGAACTTATGTTGGCAGCACCGTACAAACAACTCAGTGAGATTTCATAACCTTGATATATCAGTGCCTCATAGCTGTGTTCATGTCAACATGTTGCGGAGTCTTGCTGAGTGGCATTCATTATTGTTGTTGAGTGTTTTTCTATGTTGTCACAAGAATTTCAGAGCTTGAATTAGAGCAATGAAAAAACATTAAATTTCTCTCTAAACTTGGCAAGAGTGGAAGTGAAATCAGAGGCATGTTAGTCCAAATTTATGTGGATAATACTGTGGAGAAAATGGAAGTGTATTAATGATTAAATATTTTTCTTCATGGAGAAAAATTGTCACTGATAAAGAGAGGTCAGGGTGGCCAATAACAAGCAGAACTGACATAAACATTGCAAAAATTCATCAAATTGTGCATCAAATTTATCACCTAACTGTGAGAACCACATCAGATCAAGTAAACACTGGTAGACAGTTACAAAAATCTTAACTGAAAATTTTGGTATAAGAAAGGTGTGTGCAAAAATGGTTCTGACAGACCTCACTGATTAACAAAAGAAAAGGAAAGGTGAATTTTGCTAAGACCTTTTGGAGAGATAAAATAATATTTGGGGCCATGTTATCAGTGGTGCTGAAACATGAGTATACTAATATGACCCTGAAGCAAAACATCAATGTGCATAAGTCAGTCACTTCTCCATGACCAAAAACTTCTGTCAGTCCAAATCAAGAGTACAAATGATGCTGCTAACCTTATTTGATATAAGAGGAATTGCTCATTATAAATTTGCACCAAGTGGAGAGTTAACCAAGTTTGCTCTTTGGAAGTGCTGAAAAGGCTGTTTTAAAAAGTTAGATAAAAACAACCTGAACTTTTTGCCAACAACTGATGGCTCTTGTATCACAACAATGCATCAGCTCACAAAGCACTATCTAGAAGGGTTATTTTAGCCACCAAACAAATAACTGTATTGGAATATCCTCCCTACTCACCTGCTCTGGCTCCCAGTGGCTGTTTTCTTAAACCACATATAAAAGAAATATTCAAATGAAGACATTTGGTTGACATTCAGGATATCAAGAATAGTAGCTCTGATAGCCATTCCATAAAATGAGTTCCAAAATTGCTTTAAAGGGTAAACAAGTTTGGTGTGCCTTCCCATGGGTACTACTTTGACAGTAGCCATAGTGTTATAAAGTAATGAGGTATGTAGCACATTTTCTAGTATGAGTTTGTGAACTTAATTGTCAGATCTTGTGTCCTGGAGAATGTTCCATGTGTGGTTTAAAAGATTATGTATTCTATTGCTTTTTGATAGAATGTTTTGTAAATAACTTCCAGGTGGATTTGGATTCAAATATAGCCTTAAATTCTACATTTCTTTGTTGATTTTCTGTCTGGATCATGTGTCAGTTACTGAAAGTGGGATGCTAAAGTACTATACTATTATTATTTTTCATTCTATCTTTTCTTTTAGATGTATTATTATTTGTATTGTATATTTAGGTGTTCTAGTGTTAGGTGTCCATATGTTTATAATTGCTATTTTCTATTATTTAATTGACTCTTTATCATTATATAATGACCTTCTTTGACTTTTTTGTATAGTTTGTGATGATCTATACTTAGTGTAGTATAAATATAGCTACTTCTGCTCTCTTTTGGTTTACATATGCATGGAATATCTTTTTCTGTCCCTTCACTTTCAATCTATGTATTTCCTTACAGTTGACATGAATCCTAGGTAACGTACAGTTGGGTCTTGTTTTCTTATCCATTTAGCCACTCTGTATCTCTTATAATTTAGAATTCATGGGTCAGTCATGGTGGCTCACACCTGTAATCCTATATCTCTGGGAGGCTGGAGTGAGTGAATTAGTTGATCTCAAGATTTCCAGACCAGCCTGAGCAAGAGCAAGATCTCATCTCTAAAAATTAGGCAGGTGTTGTGGCGGGAACCTGTAGTTCCAGCTACTCTGGAGGCTGAGGAAAGAGAATCACTTGAGCCCCAGAGTTTCAGGTCACTGTGAGCTACAACACCATGGCACTCTACTGAGAGTGACAAAGTGACACTTTGTCTCAGAAAAAAAGTATATAATTCATTCTTTTTTTTTTTTTTTTAGTAATTTTTATTTTTTTGAGCAGATTATTGGAGGAAGTTTTCTTTTTTTATTAAATCGTTTAAACACAGATCATGTATACATTAATGCATTTATGGGGTACAGTGTGCTAACTTCATATAGAATTAAGAACGCTTACATCATACTGGTTAATATATACCTCATCTTGTTAATGGTGGGATGACATCTATGGTGCATAATGCAAGGGTACATGTTGAATTCATTCATTTATATTGATGGTAATATTAGACAAGTGAGGACTTACTACTTCCATCATGTGAATTGCTATCTATTTGTTTCATAGGTCTCTCCTCTTTTTTCCTCTCTGATTGTCTTCCTATTTGGTAAAGAGTTTTCTCTAATAATATGTTTTGATTACTTTTTCTTTTTTATAGTGTATTTGTGAGGCCAGGCAAGTAAGTTCATGAACTCTTCCTAGAAAAAGTACTACATACCTCATTGCTGAATATCACGATGATAATCTTCAAAGTATTCTTTGTGGCCATCTGGTGACTGTAGTGATATATAGCAATCAGGAATGTTGCACTTTTTCAAGGTTGAGTTTGTGAACTTGATTGTCAGACCTCCCGATGATGAAAGCTCTGATAGCCATTCCTGACAAAGAGTTCCAAAATTGCTTTGAAGAGTGAACTAGGCACTGGTATTAGTGCATAGCTTCTCAAGGTTAGTACCTTGAAGGTGACCATAATGATATTCAGCAATGAGATAAGTAGTACTTTTTCTAGGATGAGTTTGTTGAACTTAATTGTATGACCTCATATCATAGATTTTTGTTTTGTGTTTACTATGAGGCTTACAAAGGTAATCTTATAATTAGAAAGGTTAGTTTGAACTAATAAGTTGAATATATTTACACAAATGAGAAGAATAAAGAGGGAAAATTGAGAAAAAGTTCTATTTTTTATCCCCCCCAATTTAGGATTCTTAATATCACAATTTATATTTATATGCATAATCCTAAACAAATTTTTGTGATTATTCATAGTTTTATCTTTTATACTAAACACAAGTGGTTTTCACACTACCATTACATTATTAGAGTAATCAGAACTTGATTATATACTTACTTTAACCTGTGAATTATATACTTTCACGTGTTTCATGTTACTTATCATCATTCTTTTATTTAATCTTAAGACTGATGTAGAGGTGATGTTTTCTTTTACTACCAAAAATATATTGCATTTGTGGAATGTATGGAATTTGTATGTAGAATATCAGATTCTATTTATCCACATATCAGTTGATGAACATTTGAATTGCTTTCACTTTTTGGCTACTATGAATAATGCTATGAACATTCAAGTACAGGTTTCTGTATGAGATATGCTCTGATACATTTTGAACTTTTTTTGAGTTTGATAAACTTCCATAACAACTACAAAAGAACCACCATAGTTGACTACCTCCCTACCTTGACTACCTCCTTAAATTAACCAAATTTTCATAGACTGGACATGCACCACATGTGCATAGCAGTACAGCAGGCCTAGTTTCTTACTTTGACCACCTCTGTATGTTGTCCAGTTTCTTACGGTGCCTTGGGTGGTCAACTTACAGAGGTTCTATTATATTTTGAATTCTTTTTTTTTTTTATTGTTGGGGATTCATTGAGGGTACAAGAAACCATGTTACACTGGTTGCATTTGTTGGGTAAAGTCCCTCTTACAATCGTGTTTT
>CAUYRH010174380.1:0-33408 GCA_963574655.1 Perodicticus potto
CTTAGAAGATACCAGGCTTGATGTTCCCATCTTAGGGCCTTTATGCCAGTTGTTTCAACTTCTAGATATTATCCAGATTTTTTTTTTTTTGAGACAGAGTCTCACTTTGTTGCCATTGATAGAGTGCTGTGGCATCATAGCTCACAGCAAACCTCAAATTTTGGGCTCAAGTGATTCTCTTGCCTCAGCCTCCTGACTGGCTGTGACTACAGGTGTCTGCCACAACGCCCGGCTAGTTTTAGAGACCTGGTCTCGCTCTTACTCAGGTTGATCTTGAACTTGAACTCGTGAGCTCAGACAATCCACCCGCTTCGGCTTCTCTGAGTGCTAGAATTACAGTTCTGAGCCATCACGCCGGCCTTGATATACCTAGATATTTGCAAGATAATCTCCCTAGCCATTTTCAATTCCTTGCTTCAATGTTACTTTCTCAAGAAGGTCTATCCAATCCATCCTATTTAGAATTCTAACCTAGTCCACCCCTGCTCCATGGCCTGGAATTCTTAACCTCGTTTTCTGTGTCCTTTGTTTAATAGCACTTTTCACCTTCTAACGTATTATACGATGTATTCATTATGCTTGTCGTTTATTGCATGTCTACTCCCATCACAATGATAACTATTGTGCTAACATAGTTCAATACTTACTGGTAAATAAAAAAAGAAAAAAGTCATGGAATTAAACATAATAACATTATTCTGTTCATATTTTAAAATTTCTCTGTGTGCGACATTTTTGCGTAGAAAAAATCCAGAAAGTGAGAGCCTTCATATTTTTTTAAACTTTTCTGAAAGCAATTTCAAACTGTTGCAAGAATAGCAATAGTACAAGGAATACCCACATGTCCTTTACATACATTCACCTATTAACATTTTACTCCATTTGCCAGATTATTTGCTGTTTCCCTCCCATATCTATACATCTATGGATATTCACACACACACACACACACACACACACACAACTTTTTTTTCCTGCACTATTTGAGAGTAAGTTGCATAAAGTTCTTTACCTGTAAATACACAGTGAGCATTTCCTCTAAATAACAATCTTTTCTTATATCACCACAGTACAGTTTTTAAATTCAGAAAATTTCACATCGAGACAATACTTTTACCTAATCTAACAACTATATTCCAATTTTTTTAGTTAACCTAATGATTTCCTATGTGGTGTTGTATCATTCTGTGTTGTTTTACAAAGACTACAGATTGCTTTTATAATTTTAAGACAATCTTCATTGTTTTAATTATCTAGGAAGCTGGGATAAGCAAAACACCTCACAAGATTTAACGTCTTGGACTTTAAGTAATATACCTTGAAATCATTACTTTTCATACACTCACTGTACCTCTATGGGTGCAATATAGGACTACTTTCCTTTTCTGGAAAGCTAGTAGTTGTTTCCAGTCACTTCAAATTTCTGACTGAATGCCATGATGATGACTGGTATTGAATCCTGAAACAGCCTCACACTTAAAAGCCCTCAAATCAAGAAAGGTAGGTTCTTTATTAGCATCCCCTGCAACCTCTGAAAGAGTACAAAATCTAGTCAGAAAGATACATGAGCAGGTTTTTTTGTTGTTGTTATCAAACTAATTATAACAGTCTACTTCTGTTGTCTTTTTTTTGAGACAGAGCCTCAAGTTGTCGCCCTGCATAGAGTGCCATGGCATCACAGCTCACAGCAACCTTCAACTCCTGGGCTCAAGCCATTCCCGTGTCTCCGCTTCCCAAGTAGCTGGGACTACAGGCGCCTGCCACAACACCTGGCTATTTTTTGGTTGCAGCCGTCATTGTTGTTTGGTGGGTCTGGGCTGGATTCGAACCCGCCAGCTCAGGTGTATGTGGCTGGCACCTTAGCCACTTGATATGTTAACTGTGATGTTTCTCCTTTCTGAAGAAAAGAAGCATGAGTCCTTGAAAGAGTACCAGAATTCATGCTTCTGAATCATTTTTTTCAAGTCTTTTAAAATGAATTCTCCTTCCTTCTCCTTTAACTCTGTGGTGTGCAGGAGCCAGCCTGACCACCACACTTTTTTGAGTGATTCACTAGATCCCGGTATCTTCAACATAATCATTGGAGGGCCTGAGCAGGCTACTGGAACCACATAGAGGCAAAGCATTGACAGGGCCCAGGAAGTGCAGTTTTCCTTCCAAAAGGCCTTTTTAAAATTTTATAAGTGTGTACAAGCGTTGTGTAGGATTAGCAAAAGTTTTAGTTTTTTAAATATCTTTTAGATTACAAAAAGCTATTATATTTTTTCTAAGATAAATAAAACAAGTTATTGACTGTAGCACTTAAAGATTAGTTGGATTTATTTTGAGTAAATTGTGCAGGCCTTAAAACTTCTACCACATAGGCACTTTATTGAGCAAAATAATTTTGAAAATTTATTCATAGAATCATTAAGAATGTGTTTATTGAGCCATTTGAGGATAATCAGTAAAATCACTAGCCATTTTTACGAAACCTTACATTGGAAAAGTGGAGACTACAGTTACCAAAAAGGCATTATTATCACAATCTAAAACTCTCTCTCTATAGCATATATTAGCTATTTTCATTAGGAAAATTATCCTATTATCTACACAGCATATAATACAGATTAAGGCCATTAGGGCAAGTTTCATAACATTATATTGATAGAAAAATAAATCTGAATTTAACCACCTACAAAGTACTCTACTGAACCATAGCACAGTGGGTACGGAAAGTGGAAAATAATGGTGAAAGTGACTGAGTGCTTATTTCTGTCTTCAGTGGGGAATGGCAATATTTAATCTGGAGATTTCCCAGCATTAGCAAGACACTCCGCGGTAGGGGAGTTGGAAATGGGAGCAATAAACAGTTAACTGGAGTATGCTGTGAGGCATTTTTAAAGACCAAGATCATAAGATTTGGCATATTAATAACTCTTATATTACAGCCGCCTTGCAGGTGTAAAGGGAGCCTGCAGATGACTGCTGCTCTTCTTCCCATTTTCCTGCAAACTTTTTGCCTGGGCTTCTTGTCGTATTCTCTATCATGGAGCAGAAAAAGAGGCTAAGATGAAGGGAAAGTGAACTGGTAGAAAGTTAAAGGTATTGAATGATATTCCAAAAAGGCTTGTTTTGGATGGGAGGAAATTGATTCCCTTCTCCACTAACAGTGACTAGAATGGCACACATTCAATCCACAGACCATAAATAGTACACTAAGATAAGGGTACATGCCCAGGTCCATGTCCAGCAGAGACAGAGGCAGAGAAGATGGAGATCCAGAATACTAGATGAATATAAAAACCATAAAAAGAGTGCCTCCATATTTTTACTTCTATAATTTCTCTTCTGTCACCCTACTCTACTACCACCTCCCATAAAATATTGCATTACCGAAGAAGGAGCAGAGCTACTTGCCGTAAACATTTCTCACCATAGCTGATGGGAAATATTCACAGCAAACCCCTTAGAGATGATGATAGAATTTGAGGAGGGACACATTTGCTTAATCATCGCTTTCTCCTTTCTCTTGAGAAATTTTTGTTACTCTATTAGAAAGCTATCAGGCCAGGCATGGTGGCTCAGGCCTATAGTCCCAGCTACTTGGGAAGCTGAGACAAGGGATTGCTTGAGCCCTGGAGTTTGAGGTTGCTGTGAGCTCTGACTCCACAGCATTCGATAAGCAGTTACAATGATACTATATAATTTACACAACAGGATTGTATATTCAAACTTTCTTTCTACCATATGAGATAAATGTAAGTTTTTTTTTCTTTTTTTTTTTGTAGAGACAGAGTCTCACTTTATTGCCCTCCGTAGAATGCCTTGGCGTCACACAGCTCACAGCAACCTCCAACTCCTGGGCTTAGGCGATTCTCTTGCCTCAGCCTCCAGAATAGCTGGGATATAATTAAGTATATAAAATGAATACTTAAGTTTAATTTGTTAAATTTAAGTATTTTAACAAATTAAACTTAAGTATTCATTTTATATACTTATTTATATCTTTACCTTCTTGTTTATTTAGAGACTAAAAGGAATGAATTACAGAGATTTTCTGATTTTTTTTCTTTTTGAGACAAAATCTCACTCTATCAACCCTGGGTAGAGTGCTGTGGCATCATAGCTCACAGCAACCTCAAACTCTTGGACTCAAGCAATTCTCTTGCCTCAGCCTCCCAAGCTGCTGGGACTAGAGGTGCCCATAACACTGGGCTAGTTTTTCTATTTTTTAAGTAGATACTGCGTCTTGCTCTTGTTTAGGCTGGTCTCTAAATCCTGAGCTCAAGCAATCTATCCACCTCAGCCTCTCAGAGTGCTAGGATTATAGGCGTGAGCCATTGTGCCAGGCCTGAATTTTTTATTTCTAACTAAATTCTCATTTCAGGATGAATTAAAGTATAAACTACTTAAAGTTGTATCATCACTTTACAACTTAAATAATATCTGAGGGCTCCAAATCTACATGACTCTGAGTTTAAATCTAGACACATATTGCTATTTAAATTAATCAATTTAATCAAATTAAAAATTAAGTTCTTAGACTCATTTCAAGTGCTCAATAGCAACATGTGACTAGTGGCTGCCATAATGGGACAATGCAGATACAGGGCATTCCCACCTCCACTGATAGTTCTACTGGTTACTGCTGCTCTAGGTGCTTAAATGAATTTTAAACAATCAGTGATTGAATTTCCTTTGGATCCTTATTAAAAATTGCACATTTCTTTAAGGATCCACTATTGTCCTAATATTTATTATTTCTGGTTGTGGAGGAATAATTATTGGATGGCCATATGTCAGACAACTGCAATGACAAATATAGAGAATATTGTCAATGAACAAAATGGGTTCACTTTCTCTATTTTAACCTATTTATAGTTTTCCTATGAATATTGTATGACTATATTATTTCAAAACATGTAAGCATTAAATGTCAATTAGCTGACGTGTTCAAGAAACAGTGTTCTGATTAAAAGAATTTTTATCTCATTTTTAAATGATAAAATTTTGCAATTTTAACATACTTACTGAAAATATTTTTCAAATATATGACCCCATTTCCCTATCTTGTATTTGCAACATAGTTGAATCCTCATTTGAAGACTATCTTTCAGGACCTCAAACTGTTTGTACTACACATCAGTGATTAGAGAACATCACAAAATGGCTTTAGTCAGTATTCACTCAGCATATACCCTGGAAGTTTGATTTATGATTAAATATCTTACATACAGTTTATTTTATAACTTCTTTCTTTTATCTGAAAATTTGAGTTTCAAATAATTTAAGTAAAATTTACACAATTTTAAGCTTCTAGCAAGCAGGAGGCCCCTTCATTTGAAATTTTGCTGAAATTAGACAGTATATTATATTCCAAAAGTAGCTCTTTGAACTTCTTAATAAAGCTCTACATGCTATGTTTTTAAGCATTTAATTTTAAAATTCCAAGTTAATTTTTCAATTCATTTTGCGGAAAAATATTTTTCCTGTTAGAAGATAAAAGCAGAGAAAATGATATTAGAGAAAGAAGAAATAATTAATTTTCCCATGAAGTTTGATAAAAGAGGTTTATGAGATTATCATCTCAGTGTGAGAATACCTCCCTAGATGGAAAATAAAAGGTTAGAGGAGATTGTAACAAAAACAATAGCAATAAAAAAATAGATCAACGAAAGTTAGCAATTCCTTCATTCTTCTTTTGCCTACTATCCTAGGACCGCTAAGGAGCCAGACATAAAAAACAAGCTAGAGGCTGAATTAAAACCTACCTCTCTCTCACCCTTGCTAACAGAATCAGCCCATGGATGAAACACAATGAAAAATACCCTTATCGTAGCTCAAAAAAGAGAGAGATGTGGCTATATCTTTCTAAATTCAAAGAGTAAATTTCCATAATGAAAAATACATCAGAGGGGTCTAGCGCTTGCTCAGGCTGATCTCAAACTCCTGAGCTCAAGTAATCCACCCACCTCAGCCTCCCAGAGGATTATAGGCATGAGCCACTGCGCCTGGTCTAACTGGCCCCTTTCTAGAAACATTTCATGTTCTATCTCCTCCATGAAAAACTCAGAACATCTTCTGGTCTAGACAGTCTTTTCTTCCCCTGAACCACTAGACGATTTATTGACTCCATGATTCATTTATTAATTATTCATTCGTTGCCTTCCAACATCTTTTTAAATCAATTTTATTATTTTTCTGATCATAAAATTAAATGTGTTCTTAATATAACTTATAGCAAGTTCTAAAGAATAAAATAAAAATCAGCCATAATATAACCACCAGGAACTAATCCCTACTAAGACTTAAGCAAATTTCTTTTTCATTTTTACATTATGAATGCATAACTACATTTTTTTTTTCGCTTCTAAAACTGAATACTCTCTGCTCATTGTCTTGCTGTCTTACATATCACTACTGCATCAACACTTCCTTATGTTTTAAATATTTTTGACAAATAGGTTGATAGAAATTCTACTTCCAGTATGAATCAGTAAGCTACTAAAAATTATTCTCTGACAAATTAAAAACTATAAATTAAAAAGCACGTGCATTGCCGAGAAGAAGCAAAGTTTGAAGGAAGCAACTAGCATAGCATAAATTTCATGTTTTCAGACAAAAGAAAAAGAAAGAATGATCCAAGAAATGTCAAAGAAAGTTCTTCAGGTAGAAAAGAAAGAATACCACAGAAAACCTCAGATCTTTTCTTTTCTTTTTTCCTTTTCCTTTTTATTTTTATTTTTTTTGATATAGTCCCACTCTGCCATCCTGGTTTCATAGCTCACCAGCAATCTCAAATTCTTGGGTTTGAGCGATCCTCTTGCCTCAGCCTCCCCTGTAGATGGGACTACAGGTGCCCACCACACGTCAGGCTATTTTTAGGGAGGAGGTCTGGCTGTTGCTTAGGCTGGTTTTGTACTCCTGAGCTCAAGCAATCCACCAGCCTCAGTCTCCCAGAGTAGAGGATCCAGAGTAGGATTACAGGCATGAACCACTGTGCTCAGCCCTAGATCTATCAAAGTAAATGAAGAGAATAAATAAAAGTAAATATTAGGGTAAAAATAAAAGACCATTTTCTATTTTAATTTCTTTGAAGTGCACACAACTAAAACAAAAAAGTGCAAGCAACTATTTTATTTTTTAATTTCTTTAAAGTTCACACTACTAAAAAAAAAGAAAAAAAAGGAAGTGTATACAACTATTTTATTTTTAATTTTTATTTTTATGTAACCAGGCCTGCCCCACCCCCCAACATTTTTAGATTAAGTGTCTCACTCTATTGCCCTGGGTAAAGTGCAGTAGCATCACCATAGTTCACCACAACCTCAAACTCCTGGGCTCAGCTTCCCAACTACTGGGGACTAGAGGCACATGCCACAATGCCTAGCTAATTTTTCTATTTTTTGCAGACAGTCTTGCTCAGGCAGGTTTTGAAATCTTGAGCTCAAGTAATCCTCCTGCCTTGGCCTCCCAGAGAGCTAGGATTATAAGCATGAGCTGCTGGGCCCAACCTGTCCCCATTTTTAATGTTTCTTATATATTTATTATTTTCAACAACCTTGTGATATGCACTACTATTAAACTCACTTTTCAGGTGAGAAACAGGCAGAGGTTAAATAACTCACTCACAATAATCATTATTGCCAATAAATGGCTAAGACAGTACCAAACCCAGCCTAGCTCCTGAGTGTACAATTGATTCATGATAATGCCCCACTGAAATAATTTTCACAGTTTCCTATTCTAGACAGAATCTGTAACACTTCTGAGAGCTAATTGTGACCTGTTTAGCACTTTTCACAGCAACTAGCTTTATGAAATGGATGATACGTATCCGTGCCCTATCTAAACATAGAAACAGTACCCCTGCCACAGAACCCAAGCTAGATAGCAATGTTCAAACTTAAAACGCATGCATCGGTTCTGCTGTAACTTCTCGTTTCCATTACCTATGTCCAGAATAATCACTACATCAGCCTATATTTAAAAATATTCCCTGAGTCTCAGTAAGTATGCGACTAGTGTTTCTGATTCTTTCCCCTTTAAGACAAAGAAAGAAAATGGATTCTCATATGTGTGCCCCAGGCACGAAGCAGCTTTGGCCATGGACAGGCGCAAGCTCGGATGAACAAGGGGCTAACTTACTTTACCCTGGGTGATCTAAGAGTATCACCACTGAGCAGGTGTCTCTTTGCCCAATACCAGGGATTCATATGAGAACTCCAACTAAGCGCCAGCCCCAACGCCTAGAAACGGGGTCTTGCTTTTGCTTTGGCAGGTCTCGAACCTGTGAGCACAAGGCAATCCACCCGCCTCCGCCTTACAGAGTACTGGGATTACTGGCGTGAGCCACAGGGCCGGGCTGGCACAACTCTTGTCAAATAAGCGTTATATCATTCTTTTGAGGAGCCGATGTAACTAATTGTAATATTTGTGGCAAACAGTAACAAAAAAGAAGGTGGGAAGGTCGGGTTGTAAGATTGGTTGTGAGGTGGTTGTAAGATTTCAAAAAAATAGCCCGGCGTTGAGCTGAGGCGAGAGAATCGCCAAAGCCCAGGAGCTGGAGGTTCTGTGAGCTGTGTGACGCCATGGCACTCTGCCGAGGGCGACAAAGTGAAACTCTATCTCTACAAAAAAAAATAGCTGGGCGTTGTGGCGGGCACCTGTAGTCCCAGCTAGTCAGGAGGCTGAGGCAAGGAAATCGCTTAAGCCCAGGAGTTGGAAGTTGCTGTGAACTGTGACGTCACGGCACTCTACCGAGGGCAATAAAGTTAGACTCTGTCTCAAAAAAAAAGAGATTTCTGTATTTTGTGTAAGTAGTACAATATTGATGCTTAGAAAACTAACAAATTTAAGAAAGTAAACTATAATCCCTACAGTAACCACTAAAAACATACATATTAAAAGAGTATCACTAAAAAGTTGATAGATGTGTTAAAAACTAAATTCTAAATACAGGCAGGCATCTATCAGTTAATAATGGGGATACACTTTGGGAAATGTGCCTTTAATTAATTAATTAATTTTGTTTGTTTGTTTGAGACAGACTTTCACCATGCCACCTTCAGTAGAGTGCCAAGGCATCACAGCTCACAGCAACCTCAAACTCTTGGGCTCAATCAATTCTCTTGCCTCAACCTCCCTTGTAGCTGGGACTATAGGCATCCCCCACAATGCCTGGGTATTTTTGTTGTTGTTGTTGTTTTGTTTGTAATTGTAAAACAGTACATCTAATGAAAAGCATATTAATAATTACATTAAATGATAATAGACTACACACCCTGATTAAAAGGCAGATATTATTAGAAAAGCTAAAAATTCAAGCCTCAATTCTATGCTGTCTATACATACACACTTTAATTTTTTAATTTTTTTTTTACATACATACTTTAAATATGACACAGATATGTGGGGAAAATGAAAAAAATGTATCATGCAAATAGTAAACATAAGAAGGACACAGTAGAAACTTTAAGACCTACTGGGCATTGTAGCGGGCGCCTGTAAGTCCCAGCTACTCGGGAGGCTGAGGCAAGAGAATCGCCTAAGCCCAGGAGTTGGAGGTTGCTGTGAGCTGTGATTCCACTGCACTCTACTGAGGGCAATAAAGTGAGGCTCTGTCCCTAAAAAAAAAAAAAGAAAGAAACTTTAAGACCAAGAGTATTACCAAAGGTAAAGAATAGCATTCTATACAGATAATAGAATCAATTTTTCAGGAAAAAATCCTAAATGTACATGTTTTTAAAAATAGAACTTCAAATTTATGAAGCAACAATTGACAGAATTAAAGAGAAAAATAGACCATTCCAAAATCACAATAGATTTTAATACCTCTCTTTCAGTAATTCATAGAATATCTGGCAAATATTAGGTTAAGTATGGAGGGTCTGAACAACTCTATCAACAGGGTTGACCAGGCTGGGCACTGTGGCTCACACCTACAATCCTAGCACTCTGTGTGGCCGAGGTGGGTGGATTGCCCTGAGCTCACAGGTTTGAGACCAGCCTAAGCAAGAGCGATACCTGGTCTCTAAAAATAACCGAACATTGTGGTGAGTGCCTGTAGTCCCAGCTGAATGGGAGGCTGAGCAAGAGAATCACTTGAGCCCAAGAGTTTGAGGTTGCTGTGAGCTATGATGCCACAGCACTCTAATGGGGGTGACAAAGTGAGACCCTGTCTCATAAAAAAGAAAAAAAGAATAAAGTTGGAGAAAATATGTTAATTGATTTCAAGAGTTAGTATAAAACGTCAGTACTTGAGTGTGGTATTAGTGAAAAAATAGACATATTGATCAAAGGAACAAAAAAGAGTCCAGGAAGGTGCTGTATCTATCTATCTATCTATCTATCTATATACACATATATAGTCAAAATATTTTTCAATAATAATGTTAAGGCAATTCAGTGAAGAGAGTAAAGTCTTTCAACAAGTGGTACTAAAACAACTGAATATGAATGTAGGAAAAAATAAATATTGGCTATTATTTCACTCCATCTGAAAAATTCATTCAAATTGGGTCATGGACCTATGTATAGAAAACTAAAACTATCAAACTTTTAGAAGAAAATCTAGCAGTTTCTTTAAAATATATACATCTACAGGTTGTGTAATATAAATTACATATTACATAATTCAGCAATTTTATTTCTAAATATTTACCCAAGAGAAAAGAAAGCACATATGTACAAAAACCTGTGCATAAATGTTAGCAGAAGCTTTATTTGTAATAGCTCAAAAGTTGAAACAATGCAAATGTGCTTCAACAAACCATTACATAGACAAATGTGGTATATTCATACAGTGGAATACTATTCAGTAATAAGAAGAATAAACTATTGCTACATCCTACAAAATTAATGATTCAGAAAACAATTATACTGAATGAATGAATTCAGCCACTAAGAGTACATATTGTGTGATTCCATTTATGTGAAACTCTAGAAAATACGAACTAATCTGAAGGGACACAAAGCAGATCATTGATGCCTGGGGCATACAAAGTAGGGGATGGATTGCAAAGCAGCATGATCAATCTTTTGATGATGCTGGAAATTAAACGTGTCTTTACAATTTTCATAGTATTTTATAAATACTAAATTTGAAAATAGTAGTATTTTCGTGTCTGTATTTAACTGTCGAAGCTCATCAAATTGCATAATTTTAATAGATGCAGTTAATTATATGCATATTGTGGACAATACAGTTTTGTTTATTTGTTTGTTTGTTTGTTTTTGAGACAGAGCCTCAAGCTGTCGCCCTGGGTAGAGTGCTGGCGTCACAGCTCACAGCAACCTCCAACTCCTGGGCTCAAGTGATTCTCCTGCCTTCTCCTCCCAAGTAGCTGGGACTACAGGCACCGTCCACAATGCCCGGCTATTTTTTGGTTGCAGCCGTCATTGTTGTTTGGCGGGCCCGGGCTAGATTCTTACCTGCCAGCTCAGGTGTATATGGCTAGTGCTTTAGCCGCTTGAGCCACAGGCGCTGAGCCCAGTTGTTTGTTTTTTTTTTTTAACTCAGGGTAATAGCTATGTAATATTCTATCATTTGTATGTACAAAAAGTTGTTCAGTCAAGGATCCATTATTAGATATTTGCGGAAATGATTTTAGTGTAAATAAATGGTAGCAAATATTCAAATTCAAGTGAAAAAGTCTAAATATTCTATGGATCCAATGCAGGGATGCACAGAAAGAAAAGTTGGAAGATTGAGACCCCAAACGGGGTGAGGAAACTATGTTTTGGCAAAGACGATGACTGCCTGCAAAAAGAGCAAAGCCCCTATTTCCCTAACAGTAATGACTAAGATTCCGACAAGTATTTCACTCTGCCCTTTGTATGCCTCAGGTATAGAATAACAGGTTAGAATAGATAGGCTATTTATCTGGTGGTTCATATAGTCTTGGCAAAGGTAGGGCGGCAAATATAGTATTTGACAAGAGTCCTTGAAACAAATTGCCCTGGAGTAAATTTGTGTGTGTGTGTTTCTTTTTTTTTTTTTAGTGTCAGATATATTTTATTTATTTATTTATTTTTATTATTAAGTCATATACACACAGATCATGAATACATTTATGCATATCCTGGAGCAAATTTGTGAACAATATCAGGGATTGTGGTACTGCGTTAACATTCTACTTTGTAGAAACTGAGATTCAACAAACTCATTAGCCATGTCCCTGACATCACCTAAACTTCTTGTTAAAAGCTCTTCACTATTTGAGATGAATTGGACAGCAAAATATCTTCCTCCTGAGCTCTTTGGAAAAGGAAAACTATAAATCCAAGGTATTACTGTTTGTTGTTCACTGGGAAAAGGCAGATCTATTTACTCTTTCCCAGCACTTGCGAGAGCTTTGGTTACCTGTAAATCATCCAGTTACATCACAGAGGAACGAATGGATTGAAGAAATTCCAGACTATGAATCAGTGTTCCAAAAGTTAATTTCTAGTGGTAAAGTTAGGCACCAATGACAATCTTGTATTTTCCCGACCCTTTCTCCCTCTATTTCTCCTTCTCTTTTTTTCTGGATATACACTTGATACTGTATAAACCTTCCTCTGTTGTTTTTTGTTTTTTATAATAAAACATTTCAGAATAGGGCTCACTCAGTTCCTCATTCAATTTAGTTTTTTAATAGGACTCAATACATATGGATAAATACTCATCATTTGAGGTCTCTACTCATCCTTTGTTGCAATCCTAAATTGATGATAGAACATTATCTGAATGATATAAGGAAAATTTATGATTTAAGTATTTTTATTTATTGTATGTAAGGATGCTCCTATAGTCATGACAATGAAACTCCTCAAGAAAGGCCCATCTAACATTATATGATCAGATGAAATTCTCAATATTTTAAATGTTTGTATTTAGAATAACCAAAAGTTGCCTACATTTGGATACTATTTCTTTAAGTGCTTCAGCTCAAGTGTTATTTTGAAATAATCAATTGTTTAACTTTTAAAATTAAAGAGGAGCAATCTTTTAAAGGAATGATAACCATCCTAGTGTGCTGAATTTCCACTCCACTATCTGCTATTATATTATAATAATGTTAGTATTTAGTTTTCAAATTAACGTTGGAGATATTCAATGGTAATCAAATGCTTGAAGTGCTTGTAGAGTTTTAGAATTTGATTAAAATAGATAATTTACATCTTTTTGTTTCCACTTAGACACAGAAGCATGAAAGAATCTTAAAAATAAAGTCTAACAGTGTTAACAAAATCCTTTCGGTTTCACTGCTGATTTTATCAGTCTATCCTTGCAGGATGTCAACTGCTAAACATATTCCATCCCTGGACTAGAGCAATACTGGGAAATTGACTTTTACCATCTCACTTTCTAGCATTTTTATCAGGTCTTTTTAATTAGGTTCAAATCGGTGATCTCCACCTTTCCCTGCTTCTACCTTTTTCAGTGTCATTAAGACTGAACTCATTTCCAGCACACTCCAGTGTGCTCAAGTGGAACTTAAATTGAATAGTATTTTCCCCCAGGTTTTCACACCTTACATATGCTAGCAAAAGTCATGTCATGCTTGCCCAGTAGTGCATATAATTCAATTTTTGTTTTATTAAGATATGAAGATGACCATTGCATTAAAAAGCCAGGTAGCCTTAAGAGACCTAAATTAAAAATGGGACCATAGTTAGAGAAATTAAAGATCTCTGCAAGGTAAAGAAACAGGAATAGAAAGCACTGATATTTTTGCTCTTGAACTTAAACCACTGAAACAACGTATACAGTAGAAATATTTTTAAAAAATTCAAGTTAAATCTAGTATTGCCCTGTCTTACGGAAATACTTCCACAGGATTTGGAAGAGGATGAAAAACTGGTCAAATTTGGTTATGTTAAAATCTCCCCTGTTAATTTAAAATGATTCCAATTCAATAAAAATCTAACCTTTGCAACAGAAAGCTGGTCGGGCAATGAGAGTTCATTTTCCCCCCGTCTGTGGCAGTATAGCTAACGAGAGATTGTATCAGTCTGAAATTTTTTCTTGAAGAGAAAGAGTAGAGCAGTCATTCCAATATAGGAAGCTTACTACCTTTATAATTTTCATGTCAGGATGGCCCCCATTTTCAAATAAAGTTGATTTCCAGGGAAGGAAAGAGTGGTTTTCAAGGATGAAAGCACAAGGAAGGATTCTGAATACTCAGTTGTATTTGTAAGAAACATGCAAAGCATCAAGGGCCCTTATGCATTCTTTGTTCAAGCAAGCATTTTTTTTTCCTGTAGTTATATCAAGATGTGCACTGTAAACTCAAACACGACCAAGAAGACCGGCTGTTCCTAATTCATTAAGACAGTCTGGGAAGACTGAGTTGCAGGTCTCTGAGTCCCTGACACACGAATTTGCCATACAGCAGCCCAGAACAAATTGAGCAGACCAGGTCTTTCATTCTCACATAGTCTGGCGTAAGTAGGCTGGATTATAATGTTAAATTCAAAATGCTGATTCTGGGTTTCAAAGGTGGAACACTTGATGGGTTTGTACCCGAAATTATTTTCTAAAGTACACTGAGATTTGGACTAAAAAAATATGACCAACAGAGCTATGACTCAGGGATTCTCTGCACCATTTTCTCCTAAGTGCCTAGGTTTCTCCCATATGAAATAATCTACCCACTCCCTAGCACCAAGGACACTGGTTTGAGAACTTCTGTGTGCAACACCTGTTCACCTTGACTTCAGGACTTTGTGGGGTGGAGGCTTTCACATTCAAGTTAAAAATAGCACAAAGGGAGAATCCTACAGCCCAGGAAAATAATGTTTCACTGAGTTTTGCTCACCAGCAGGTAACGGCCCACAATTTCTGGATATTCTGCTCTCTAAGCACTTTATAAATAAATGTATACTGCAGGAACTGCAAACGTACATTTTCATTTTTTTCTAGGTGGGGGGCAGAGTGTCATTTTGGGGCTGGCTTCAACCTTCATTACACTAACCAATAGCTACAGTCTTTGCTAGCAGTTTAAGTGACCCTGAAATAATTTATATATTTTTAGAATCCTCTCCTAAGGCAGTCAAGGCAACCACAGATTATTAAATTCATTGAGTTTTTCCTTTTTACACATTTTCTTACTGCAGATGTGCTAAACCATTCAGCAAAAATGTAGAATACTGCAGAACAAGTAGAGACCTGCAGAGCTGTAATAATTACAGGATAAAGTAGAACTGAAATAATTCTTCTGAATGTTCAGGTTTAATATCATCTGTTCTTTTCCTCTGCATTCCCAGTGGAACAATTGACTCAATTTCTCCAGGCACAAATCTTTCATAACCTCTTCTTAACTTTCTGAGCTCCTCTCCTAGCAGGACTATATACAGGAACACATGTCTCTCTCTCCACTGAAATAGTCAATCACATTTTAACCTAACAGGCCTTCTTCATCCATCTCTATCCTCCAGCACTGTTTTTAAGACTCAGTCTTAGCCAGAGGGATGACTTAACAATCTAAGTTACAAATTTTGACGAACTTTCTCTTTCCTGACTAACAAGTTTGAAAACCTTTAGGGTTGACTTCTTAGTAGATGAACTTGGTAGCACAATGCGTTCAAAGAGGAAATTCTTCTGAAGGGAATATAGTATTTCCAAGTCCCTAGGGATCGACATCACCTGTCTGAAAGCAATGCCTTTGCACAGGGCTTCTGCATATTTCTAGGGCCTAGTTAACAATCAGAGGTCTTAATCTTTCCTTTTAGACACAACTATGACAAGATTGCCTTATTAAAAAAGGTAAACACAGGCGGTTCACGTCTGTAATCCTAGCAATTTCAGAGGCTGAGGCAGGTGGATTGCTTGAGTTTGTGAGTTTGAGACCAGCTCTGACCAAGAATGAGATCCCGTCGTTACCAAAAATAGAAAAACTATTTGGGCATTGTAGTATGCGCCTGTAGTTCCAGCTACTCAGGAGGCTGAGGCAAGAGCTCAAGGTTGCTGTGAGCTATGACACTAGAGCAGTCTGCCCAGGGTGATGGAGTGAGACTGTCTCAAAAAAAAAAAAAAAGAAAGAAAAGAAAGGCAAACACTTTTCCATGAGTTTGCTGTTTGTCTCATTTGGCACAAATTGTTACTCCTCCTTGGTGAGTAGTTAATTACAAGGCTTTTTGTTTCAAAGATCAGCTATCGCCTAACAATATTCCATTATAAGTTTCCAAGTGAATAAGTCACCTTGTTATTTGCAGTCATGCCATAAATCTTGGTCATAGGTCAGGAATAGACTTAAAAATTTGTCAGTAATTCATGTTATGCTATGATATCTCATTTGGCTATAATATGATAAAGTGTGACAGCTACTGCCTGTGACTAATCATGGCCTCATACTGATGCCTTCCTATGTGGAAAGCAAGATTTCAGAGAGTTGAGTGCTTACCATATGGAAAGAAGCTGCTTCGCCCATCCGGCAAAGTTTAGTTGCACTTCCAGCTTCTGCTTTTTGGAGGAGGACACAAATTGCAGGGATGGCTCCGTGGTATTTGAGCTTTTTCTAGTTTCAGATTTCAAATGATTAATCACCATAGCATTCCTGGATCAATATTAGTATTTTTATTTTTCAGGCAGTACAAAAACTGAGGTAAAAATACTTTTAAATGTTCCCATAGAAAATACAATGGAAGACGTAAAATGAGGATGAATGGATAGATAGATCGAATGATAGTTTAGACATATAATTCTGATCATATATGTGCATAATTCAGATTATCTACATTTTGATAATTGGATGTAACACAAAGGCTAGTTCTCATATCAGAAGTATGAGGAATATGAGAATTTGACATCTAGCCTGTCGTTATTGGCTTTCTTCTCTTCAAAACCTAATGGATTATTTCCTGCTATAGCATCTGCCAAAATACATAAAAATATTTCAAATATCCAGAGGAGCTTCACGTCCATTGATCAGGGTTTATATATTGATTTGTGGCTAAGAGAGAACCATTCTATCCACTTCTCTCTGTTATAATGAAAATGGAATGTATACTAATTTCAATTGAAAGTAAATATGTAAGGGCAGAGGGTTGGTTTTTATTTTATTTTATTTTTTCCATTTTGGCCTCAAAATGTTGGTTATATAAAGTCTTACACTATTTGTTAATGATCACAATTACAGCCTAAGTCAGCCCTGATACTTCCTGAAGTCATCCTAAAATCAAAAGGTATGTTGTCAGCAATTTTGGTGCATGCCTCTTAATTGTTTAAGTTTGAATCTGGGCAAGAAAGATAAATATTTTCAGGCTTTTAAAATTACACATGTGCACATGTGCACACACACATATTTTATACATCATTCACATCTTCTCTTCATAGGGATGTTTAGCAGATTCAATCCAAGGTGAAACAAATTTATATGGTTTTTACTCCATGGAAATATACATGTATAACCTAAAACAGAAGGATATAGACATTAAGATATTAAGGACCTATGGAAAAATGGAAAGAATAAACAAGTTCAAAAGTGAAATACAGGCAGTCTCTGGGTTACATATGACCCCAGTTATGTTGTTCCATACCCATAAACTTGCTCCCAAAGCTCCCCATAGGATAATTTATAATTAAATAATTAAAATAAGGCCAGGCATGATGGCTCAAACCTGTAATCCTAGCACTCTGGGATGCTGAGGCAGGTGGATTGCCTGAGTTCATGGGTTCGAGACCAGCCTGAGCAAGAGTGAAACCCCATCTCTAAAAACATTCAGGTGTTGTGGCAGTCACATGTAGTCCCAGCTACTCAGGAGGCTGAGGCAACAGAATCACTTGAGCCCAAGAGTTTGAGGTTGCTGTGAGCTATGACACCACAGCGCTCTAGGAGAGTGACAAAGTGAGACTCTGTCTCAAAAACAAAGCAAAAATTAGACCTACCATTCGATCCTGTAATTCCTCTACTAGGTATATACCCAAATAATCAAAAATCATTTTACAACAAAGACATTTGCACCAGAATGTTTATTGCAGCCCAATTCATATTAGCCAAGATATGGAAACAGCCCAAGTGTCCATCGACTCAGGAATGGATTAACAAATTGTGGTGTATGTACACCATGGAATACTATGCAGCCATAAAAAAGATGGAGACTTTGCATCTTTTATGTTTACCCGGATGAGCTGGAACATATTCTTCTTAGTAAAGTATCTCAAGAATGGGAAAAAAGTATCCAATGTACTCAATACTACTATGAAATCAATATTTAATCACCTATACTTTCATATGAATGGTAAAACAGAACTATAGTCCAGAAAGTAGAAGGGAAGAGGAGAGAGAGGGGAGAAGAGGAGAGAGGTGGGAGGAGGGAGGATATTTGGGGGAAACTTCACCTAATATGCATGATGCAATGGTACATTTCAAAACTATTAAGAAAAGAGTATAATTGTGATCAATAATTAATCAGTGCAATGTAAACATTTCACATTGTATATCAAATCAGTACACTGAATCCTAGAAATGCATCAGTGTACACAGTTATGATTTAATAAAAACAAAAAAGTAAAAATAATAGTTCAGAAACTAGTTTCTTCTGTGCATGTAAACAAAACAGTATGGCCAGGTGCGGTGATTCATGCCCATAATCCTAGCACTCTGGGGGCCATGGCAAGTGGATAGCTTAAACTCACGAGTTTGAGACCAGCCTGAGCAAAAGAGAGACCCTGTCTCTACTAAGAATAGAAAAACTGAGGCAAGAGGATCTCTTGAACACAAGAGTTGGAGGTTGCCGTGAGCTATGATGTGACAGCACTCTATCTAGAGTGACAGCTTGAGACTGTCGCAAAACAAAACAAAGCAGTATGGTGTAAGGGGTTCATTGGTGCAGCATCTTTACACTAGCGACTGAGAGAAACACAAGAACACCAGGTATCAGAAGATCCAGAGCCAAGAAAGCTTACTACAAAAGAATTAGCTTGAGCCTTTTGTCTCAATGAAGCAAGATTTGCTATGATTGAGGAGCAAGGTCCTAACACTGAGTGGTTTACAAAGTTTACCATGCAGGTAGTGAGAACATCAGCTGCTATAAGCCTATTTACAATAGAGAAAAAAAAGGCTATGCAAACAACCCTAGAAACCTTTTTCAAGAAATCAACCTTAGGCTTGGTGCCTGTAGCTCAGCAGCTAGGGCATCAGCCACATATACTGGAGCTGGCGGGTTCAAATCCAGCCCAGGCCCGCCAAACAACAATGACAACTACAACCAAAAAATAGCTGGGCATTGTGGCGGGCACCTATAGTCCCAGCTATTTGGGAGGCTGAGGCAGAAGAATCGCTTAAGCCCAAGGGTTTGAGGTTGCTGTGAGTTGTGATGTCACAGCACTCTACAAGGGTGACATAGTGAGACTCTGTCTTAAAAAAAAAAAAAAAAGAAAGAAATCGGCTTCGGTGGTAAGCTCCCCTCCTCCAGCAACAGAATCAAATCCTGATTCTCCAGCACCCACTCCAATGCTGTCTCCATCATCTTCCAATTAATGTCAGCCTTCCTTCTTGCCTCAAAAATTCCCCTTCCAGTAAGCAAGACATTGATGCAACATTCAGAGAACGTTAACCTTTAATGTACTTTTTTTCTTGAAATTTCTCTTATTTCCTATGTAAACTTTTCGTAGGACTTTCTTTTCGTGTTGTTTAAATTAAAAGAGATAGCACAATGGTTTCTGTAACTTACTACTACAGTACAAGGTCATTATTGTTGTTATTACAGTATTACATCATATTATTATTACCACACATGAGCCATTATAGTATTGTTATTATTATTACTGTATATGAACTGTTGATCATGGATCCCAGTTACATGCAAATCCAACCTAAAGGCGTTCTTAGGAATGTATCTTGTTTGTAACCCAAGCCTGTTTATGAAAACTAAATTGTAATAGATTGCTAAAAGAGGTGGAATATGCAGAATTTTTTTTAGACAGAGTTTCACTCTGACATCCTGAGTGCTGTGGCATCATAGCTCATAGTAACCTCAAGCTCTTAGGCTCGAGTGATCCTCTTGCCTCAGTTTCTCTATTTTTAGTAGAGATGGGGGTCTTTCTCTTGCTCAGGCTGGTCTTGAACTTCTGAGCTCAAGCAATCCACCTGCCTCGGCCTACCAGAGTGCTTGGATTACAGGTGTGAGCCACTGAGCCCAGCCAAATGTCATTCCAGCCCCAGTTCATATTCCAGACTTCCAGATAGAAAACTTAAAAGTTAAAATGGACTTTATTTTTTATTTTTAACTTTAATTTTATTTTTTTGAAATACAGTCTCATTCTGTAGCCTTGGATAGTGTGCCATGATGTCATAGCTCATTGAAACCTTAAACTCTTAGGTAAAAGAGATCCTCCTGCCTCAGCCTCCCAAATAGGTTGAACTACAGGCACCTGCCACAACACCCAGCTAATTTCTCTCTATTTTTTTTTTTTTTTTGAGGCCGAGTCTCATTATGTCCCCCTAGGTAGAGCACCGTGGTGTCACAGCTCACAGCAACCTCAGACTCTTGGGCTTAAGCTCAGCAATTTTTTTGTTGTTGTTGTTATTGTAGTTGTCATTGTTGATTTTATTTGTCCCGGGCTGGGTTCAAACCTGCCAACCTTGGTGTATGTGGTCTGCTCCCCACCCACTGAGCTGTAGGCGCTGCCATAATTTTTCAAAAATTTTTTTTAATAATTGCAACTTTATTTATTTATTTATTTATTTATTTATTTATTTATTTATTTTTCTTTCATTTCTTTTTTTTTTTTTTTCAGTTTTTTGGCTGGGGCTGGGTTTGAACCCACCACCTCCAGTACATGGGGCCAGCGCCCTCCTCCTTTGGGCCACAGGTGCTGCCCAATTTTTCTATTTTTAATAGAGACAGGGTCTCGTTTTTGCTTAGGCTGATCTCAAACTCTTAAGCTGAAGCAATCCACCTTCAGCCTACCAAGTTGCTAGGATTATAGGCGTGAGCCACCAGGCCTGGCTAAAAGAGACTTTCGAAGATAGAGATAGATAACTGGCAAAAATGGGCATTTAATAAAATTTATCTTGTTATAAATGTAGAGAACATTCAAGAAGGTAAGAAGACAAATTAAATGAAGATAAAAGATAGCTAAAGAAGACATTTAGTCAACTTCTTTGTGTCTGGACAAGATAAAAGGTAAGCTACCCCTTAAAATTTGGCAAAAACCCAAGTTCTTAAGGTTATTTAAACTGGTTTCACCATTTAGCAGGTAATTTCAATACTTGTACAGGTTTTGATCTTTTCCAATACGTTTTTTACGAACCTAAATCCGACTACTATTATCGTCTATGCTTCAGAGGGAGAATGGGAATCAACAGATTTTGTAGGCTCACCCTCTCAATTCTTAGTCTTGAGAAAATATTTCCAACTCCTAAAATATGAACTGTAAATGAGAATTTTATTTGGTTTCAATTAACGTGGAACCTTGTTTAGACCGGAAATACAGTAGTCAGATATTACGTTTTTCTTTTTATCACTGTACTGCTAATCTTATGCTTGATTTTCTAAGATGGTATTTTTGGAAGAAATTGCTTTTCTTTAATTTGGATGTGACCAAAATTATTAGCATGAGACCAAAAATCCTTCATTTTTCCCATTTGAAACATGGTATGGCAATATCGTAAGATGCTGTTTCTTTTTGTAGCTCTACTTTTACCTTTGTCATTCAAACAAAGACTATATTGATCTTCATATTTCTGTTCAAATTGCTTCAGATCAAATATTTGTTCGGTACCTGGGCACTGTACTAGGCCCTAGAGATATAGGAACTCTGCTCCAAGCCATTCTCATCTTTAATCTAGACAACTGCAACAGCCTTCTAAGTGGTTTCTCTACCTTCAGAATGGCTTTCCTCCAATCTCGTCTCCATTCTACAACCAAAGTTGTAGCTTTCCTAAACAAAAATATAGTTGTGCCCACTGTAGTGCTTAGAATTCTTCAAATGGCTTCATTTTGGAGGCTCCAAGCTAAAGAAAATGTCAGTACCTCACCTGGGCTTCCATAGCCCCACACAATCTCCATCCTTATCCTTTCATACTTCCCAGACACATTAAATTCTTTTCACTTCCTCAGCAGCTCCACATGGTGTCACTCAGTTGAGATATGCCAACTGTTTAGCTCCTTCTTTAGGTTAGCTCCTGGTCATCATCAGGTCTCAGAATAAGGGTTATCTTAGGGTTCATACTGTGAGTTGTGTAATGTCTCATTAGGTTTCCCTCCTTTATGTCTCCATGAGACTGCAATATACATACCCAAGTTATACTGTATCAGTCTATTAGGACTGCCATAACAAAAGAATACCTCAGACTGGGTGGCTTAACCAACAGAAATTTAGACTGTAAGTTCTAACATAGTAAGAATTTAGTAAGTACTTTTGAATGAATAGAGAAGAAGAAGACATGGTCTCTGCCCTCAAAAAGCAATAAATCTAGATTATTAATTAGGCATATGTAAAGGTAATTATAATGTAGCATAGCAAACTTGGTTGTAAGAGTATAAACAAAGCACCATTGAAAAGATTCATTAAGGCTGGTGGCTCACACCTGTAATCTTAGCACTTTGGGAGGCGTAGGATGGGGATTGCTTGAGCTCAGTAGTTCAAAACCAGCCTGAGCAAGAGCAAGACCCTATCTCTACTAAAACAGAAAAACCTTGCCAGACCTGGTGGTGGGCGCCGGTAGTTCTAGCTACTTGGGAGGCTGAGGCAAGAGTTTGAACCCAGGAGTTTGAGGTTGCTATGAGCAACCAGCACTCTACCTAGGTTGACTGAGTGAGACTCTGTCTCATGAACAAAAAAAATATTAATTTATTAATTGTGACCTGGATGGAGTGAAGGTTGGGTAGAGATCAGAGTCAAGGCAGGCTTCACGAAAGAGGTGATATTTGAATTAGACCTTTAGAAAGGAAGACTTGTCTATTGCTTTGACTATTGTTATAAATTAGGTTTGTTCTCCCCCAAAATCTATGATCAAGTGACTAAACGTGTAGCTCCAATAGGATCTTTCTGTTGTGTTTTATAGGCTGCTTCCTTGTCCTTAGGAACCGGCAATGTATAATACAGCACAGTAGCCACTAGTCAATGTGGCTATTTAAATTTAAATTAATCACAGTTAAATAAAAGTTAACATTCATTCGGTCAGTCACTCTAGCAATATTTCAAGCACTCAATAGCCACACATGACTACCATATTGGATGGCACAAATTACAAAACATTTCTAGCATTGCAGAAAGCATGTCACAAACAATGCAGTCATTCATCTATTCAATAAATTTGTATTGAGCGTCTACTATTTGCTTGATACTGTGCTAGATGATAGTGTATACAAAGTTAAATATGGCAAAGTTCCTGGCTTCACAAAGCTTACTCTAGTGAATTGGCTTTGTCCTATTTCTAAAAATTGGCTGCTGATGAGTTGTATTTTTTAATTTTTGTAAACATCAAGATTACTAGCTTTTGGAGTTTGTGTTGTGCTGCTTGTAGCTTACTGGATTCAAAGTTTCTCACATCCTCAGAAATCAGAAGCATAGCTATGAATGGAAGTTTCACTAAACCCACTGTGGAAAATACAAAGAAATATAAGGCAAAATATCTTATCTCTGAGTTTGTAAATTAAATAAAATGAGGGATATAAAACTGATTTATAAACCATGAATATATTTCTATTATTAAAGTATAATTGGAAAGACTGGATTCAGATAAATTTAATAACTAGAGAATAAAACTTAGCATATAATCAAGTGCTAAAGCATATACTATACATGTAAATTATATGCAAATTCAGAGTTGAGAAAGAATAACATGAAGTAAAATGGTCAAGGAAGACTTTGAGAAAGAAGTGATGTTAGTCATGAATTACTGTATTGCCAATGGCAGAAAACCAACACAAACTGACTTCAGCAAGAAGGGGTATTTATTTGAGACAGAGTCTCACTATGTCGCCCTCAGTAGAGTGCTGTGGTGTCACAGCTCACAGCAACCTCAAACCCTTGGGCTTAAGCAATTCTCTTGCCTCAGCCTCCCAAGTGACTGGGACTACAGGTGCCCACCACAACGCCTGGCTATTTTTTGGTTGCAGTTGTCATTGTTCTTTAGCAGGCCCGGGCCAGGCTTAAACCGGCCAGACTCAGTGTATGTAGCTGGCACCCCACTCACTGAGCTATGGGCACTGAGCCAAGAAGGGGCATTTGTTGACTTATGTAGCTGGAAAATGCAGGTGTGGACTTTAGACGCGAATGAATCTAGGGAATCACACAAAGTAATTACCTTTTTCTCTTTTCTATCCATCTATCAGCTCTACTTGCCTCTGTCTTGGCTCTCTTAGAAAGGGTCTCTCCTCATGTTAGTAAGATGGCTATCAGAAACTCTAGGCTTACATCTCATTCTCTCAGTATCCCCAGTGAGAAAACATCTATTTCTAATTTGTTCTGCTTGGGTCGTGTTATCTGTGAGCTCATCACTGTGACCAAGAGAAGGCAATGCTCTGACTGGTCAGGCCTCGGCCACAAACTCATCACCCGGAGGAGGGAGTTCTGGAGTTGAGTAGGCATAATCCCACAAAGAAAATCTGGGAAATGTTTAAAAAGAAACAAAACCAAGGAAATGCAAGTTAAACAACAAAAGTCCAATTCAAACTAGGCCTTGAGGAAAATATCGAATTTCTTTCTCTGTTGAAAGGTGAATTGGGTGTCTAAAGGAAGAGAAAGAGAATATATAAAGACACAGAAACAGGAATGAGTGTGCCATCTACAGAGAATGAATTCTGTTTCATTACATGAGGATTCATCAGATAAGAGATCATCCATTTGGCTTGGATTTACCATCGTTAACACACCCTGGGGCAAAATCTTTTGCAGTCTTGGCAGATCCATTTAACACAAAACAAAATAAAACCGAACAGCAAAAAAACCCAGGACAAATAAGTAAACCAATTCGCGAAATTTCTATCTTCCCCCTTCTGTCTGATTGTCTGCTTTTGTCTTTGATGTTTTCTATTTCCTGATTTATATGTGCTTCCCGGACTTTATATAACAAATTAGCGTGAAGGTTTCTTACCAATACTGCCACACATCTTTGTCTTCCTAGGTCTCAAAGAAAGCTTAATTCTTAAACATAAGTTCTTCTTGCCATTTGAGGCCAGCCAAACCCCATAGCACTAATTCGTGACACATGTCATCACAGATTAACCTTAGCATATTGGGAAAATTTTCAGAACTGCCAATGTTTTCCCAAAAGCTTCAAAAGTCCAGTTCTGTTAGTGACATGGAACACATTACTGAGGCCTACAAATATCACAGAAATATCTCTATGCCTTGATTTTTTGCTATATGTGGCGTCTTACCAAGGGTAGGGAAGTTAAGGCAGTGTGTTCCAAGCATAGAAAATAAGGGGGTGTATTGTCTGTAGAAAATTTACAAACAATAATAAAACCGACTAAAAGTCAGCCTGCTTTTTATTACGTATCATTATGTACCTGCATCTTACACAATGTCAGGGAAAAAAATACTCCGCTGGGGGAAACATCTGATTAGTTTAAGTCAGCATTTGTCAGTCTGAACACTATTGACATTTTGGGCTGGATGATTCTTTGTTGTGGAGGGGGGCTGTCCTGTGCACTGTAGGATATTTATAAGCACCCCCAGCCACTACTCATTAGATGCCAGTATCACCTTTCCCCAGGGTCTTTAAACGTTGCTAAATATCTCCTGGTAGGCAAAATTGTCCTCGGGTGAGAACCATTGGTTTAAGTTCAAGACAATTGCAATGATTTCTATTGAGATTTGATAATATATTTTCTTACTTTTAATAATATTATTTATTTCTATTATCCCATAATAAACAGTGTATTTGACGTGGAAGTTAAAGAACTCTTACACACTTGGCTTCTGCCCTATGCGGATCCTTCTACATGCATTCATTTCAAGAGGAGGCTGCTAACTGTTCAGAATCATTGGAACTTTGGTGGAGTTCACATCTGCAACCCCTGTGTTCTACACATTTCTTCCTGTTGGCAGCAGATGCCATCTTCCAGTAATTTGCCAAAATGACGATCACACAGGGAAAGAAGAGAGGTACCCATGCTTGTTCTCTAATGCCTTTTAGAAAACATGGAGTTGCTCCTTTGGCCACATGCATGATGTGAATCTACAAGAAAGGTGATACTGTAGACATTAAGGGAATGGGTACTGTTCAAACAGACATGCCACACACATGTTACCATGGCAAAATTGGAAGTCTAAGTGTTACCCAGCATGCTGTTTCACTGTTGTAAACAAACAAGTTCAGGGCAAGATTCTTGCCGAGAGGATCATTGTTCATATTGAGCATATTAAGCACTGTTAAGTGTGGAGATAACTTCCTGAAACGTGTGAAGGAAAATGACTGGAAAAAGAAGGAAGCCAAAGAGAAGAGTTTGGCTGAAGTGCCAGCCTGCTTCACTCAGAGAAATGCACTGTGAGAACCCAGAGGCAGGGGCCTGAGGCACTGGAACCTATTCCCTATGAACTTGTGGCATAACAGGTGTGAAAAATAAAACACTACTGGAAGAATCTTCATTAAATAGAAGTGTGGTGTCCCCTTCCCCAAAGAAATCATTAAAGTCAAAAAATAAATAAAAACAAATAATTAGTAGATCCAAAGTAAACAATGATAGGACAAGGATTTTAACAGGAGAGATTCAACCCGACTTGCTTCAATACTGTCTCTGGATGTGACTACTTGCATCTTTTATTTACAGAAGGCAAACTGCAATGTATTGTTCCTTAGGTATTTTATTTATTTATTTATTTTGTTTGAGACAGAGTCTCTCTATGTCGCCTGCCCCCGGTAGAGTGCTGTGGCGTCACAGTTCACAGCAACTTCAAACTCTTGGGCTTAAGTGATTCTCTTGCCTCGACCTCCCAAGTAGCTGGGACTACAGGCACCCACCACAACACCCATCTACTTTTTGGTTGTAGTTGTCATTGTTATTTGGCAGGCCTGGGCTGGGTTCGAATCCACCAGCCCAGTGTATGTGGCTGACGCCCTAGCTGCTGAGCTACAGGAGCCAAGCCTCCTTAGGTATTTTAATTTTGTGTTTACTTGGTTTAGTATTCTACTCGGTAAATAAAAACTTTAGTCAATAAATAAAATATTTTACTGAATTTGGCAGATATAATCAAAGTTAAAATTTATCCCTCTATTTTTTTTTTTTTTTTAGACAGAGTCTCACATTGTCACCCTCGGTAGAGTGCCATGGGTCATAGCTCACAGCAACCTCAAAGTCCTAGGGTTAGAAAGAGTTCAAAAAAAAGAGACAAAAAAAGAAATTCTGTTCTAGGTGTCAAACATGCCAAATAAGTCACTCTCCCATAAAACAAATTGTCTACTGCAAGGTCTTTTGTGCAGAAGTGGTGGTTCTCAACCAGACCAATTTTGTTTATTTCCCCAGGGGATATTTTGTAATGTCTGGAGACATTTTTGGTTGTCACAATTTGGAATAGAAGTGACACTGGCATCTGGTGAATAAAGGCCAGGAATGCTACTAAACCCTACAATGCACAGGTCAGCCCCCCACAACAGAGAATGATGCAGCCCAAATGTCCATAATGCTAAAATTGAGAAGACTTGGCTAAAGCAATGATTGCCAGAATTACACACTCACTCAGAGCCCAGCACGTATTATTAAGAATGTATAGCTCAGCTAATTTAAATGCTGCATGTTACAAAATACTTCACCATCATGCATGTTTACCCACTCTCCTAGTTTTGGCCATTGACTCTAGTCTCATCTAATGGATGTTAAATTTCACTCATATAATGGGTTTATGTTTCCTGTAGAGCTGGAAAAAGAAGTACATTTGATCATCATCGTCTCTCAGATCTTCTCTAAGCACGATAAGTAAAGTTAATTTGGAAAAGTGAGGGACACTTTAAATCCAAAAGATCTCACCTGTATTTGCAGGGAAAACCTAAAACCAGAGGAAATCCCTGATAGTCTGATTCTAGAGTTAAGGGAAACTTGGAAGTTTTAGCAATTCAAACTAAAAACTGTAATTAGGATTCTAAAAATGCCCCTATTGCAAGATTTTTATAATCTTCAGTCTTCCATGCAGATGAGAAGTAAAATTTAAATTATGTGCTCATGGCATCCATAGATAATTCGGCAACATCTGTAATGCAAAACAAACACTTTGTATTTGAGAAAGAGAGCAAAAAGAATGAGAATTAAATGAAACGAAAAAAGAAAAGGAAGATAAAGACAAGAAATAAAAGCTTCTCTTTCTCCTTGGAAAGAGAAGATGCAATATTTGAACAGAAACTAACTAGATATAAAATTTCCTTGATCCCTACTGCCTTGATAAACTCTCTTAGGATCCAGTAATGAAAGCTAGTTCATTTTCATTTTAATTACAGTGAATTACTCATTAAATGAAGAAGTCTCCAATAGATATCAGTCTTACATACCAGTTCTTTTCCTGTCAGGGACCAGTTTATAGCCAATTCTATTTTATGTCATCTAAACCTATTTTATTAGCATATTATCAGCGCAGGTTATTCTATCAGTCAACTGTGCCTTTTCAATAGATAGAATGACATCATTTCTCGTGTTGTGGATGTTATATTGCTTCCCATTTTGGTGCAGATAAAAGCAGGTGGGGGAAAAGAGATCATGAAGTTGTATTTTCCATCTTGTGACTATGTTAATGTCATGAGCTCAGATTCTTCATCTTATATAGGATTTCCTGACAAAGACTGTCTGGAATAAGTTAAATATTAAGACATAAAATAGAATTACCAAAAATGCATAAGCATTTGAGAAGCTTTGGATACATGAATAAACTGAGCCTGGGACTGCCAAGTATTTTATTACTTCTTATGAGGCAAGGTTATGTTTACAGTAATGACTTTCTTTAATATGCTACAGTTGAACTTTTTAATAAGAATTTCTAATTTAAAGTTAGTCAGCCCCAAATAATTTGTTGCTACAAATGTGATTAACCCTTTCCTGCACGTAGAGTCTACTTTATAGCAAGAAGAGAAAGGATAAACTGCAAAAAAGATAATGAACATCGCCTGGGCTGAAATGTGGCGCTCCTCCAGCTCACCTCTAAGAACAAAAGAGATTTAAATATCAGTTCTAACTAGATCTGATCTGTTGCTCATATATCATTTTGGGTGCCCAACATACACCACTAGTTCTACATGCAATGAAATTCAGCTTTGATTTGTGCCTCAACTTCACTTACTGTATGACAGCAGCTGTCTAAATTGATAAAGCATTAGAGATGCCATCATTAACTGCTGGATGGGCTTGACTTCCAATTTCAGAATTGCTTAGAACCATGTGACACTGAATAGAAATACAGCAAGAAAAAAATAATAGCTGCAAAATCAATGACCAGATTTCATGCTTTCCTTTGTATTATGATCTTCCCTTAAAGTTGCCATCTTGGCATTTATAGTTCCTAGACACCTTTTAACATAAATAAAACTTTCCCTTTGATTGCTTCAACAAACATTTGCAAGAGTAAACATATATTTTTTCAGCATAAATATTTTGAATGCCTTTTTCAGTCACATAGATAATAATAATGAATAATTGGCCCAGTCTTTGGGTAATTTAAAACACCTCTGAATTAGTCGGAATAAGCTTGGCTATGCCATCAGTTTACTTCTCCTTAGTGATATGGTTCAGAAAGCGATACTCCATGCTGTACCTATTCCATATGAAGCATGTGACCTCCAAGGTCAGTGCAACACGAGTCAAAAGGAATCGAGGAGGCATACGAGGCCTTTACTGACTCAGTCCAGAAACGTCACATACCAGATCAGCTCCCTGTACATTAACCAAAACTGGTCGCATAGCTCCAACCTAACTGCAAGAGAAAGTAAGAAGTTGTAGGAAACACGCAGATGTTTGAGTGCTGTCTTTGCCATAGTCATTTCAGTCAGTATTCTACTCAGTCATTCTGTCATTCTACTCATTTATCTGGGATGCAAACCTCTACTATGGAAATTTAACTCTATTTGGGCTAGGGCCAACAGGGATGAATAAACCTCTATGTTGTCATGAATATATACAGCAATATAAAAAAGAGGAGGTAATAAGCAAAGTTTCGTTTGAAATGAACCAATTGTGGTCAGTTGAGACATTTGATCCAGTTTAATTTGACTGCATGCAATGTATGAATAGTGTAGATCGCGCCTCGAAATTGCTTTGATTCGAATCCAAGAAGCCAACACACCTGGCCTGCTGATGTGCTGCAACCATTTTGAAATTGGCTAAAGGTATTAATCCTTAGGTTGTCACGAATGCCTACAGGCTGCCTTCAATAACATTGATTTGGCTGTCAAGTTGGGGTAAAATGCTAACATCTCATACTACCCAATTAAGGCTTTAGAGACATACTTCTTCTTGGAGAGAAACAAAAGTTCTGCCTCTCCTTATGTCTCACATAACTCAGTGTATGCAGTGAACAACATCGTATTACAGAGATACAAATAACTGTAACATACAATACAGCTGGGACACAGATTCCACCCGAGTAAAGTACCCATGCCACTGGCACAAGCTGCCCTCACTAGTAGTGATGTACAAGGACGGTAGTGGCACATTTATTTCCTTTGCAACTTGGGTTGTCAGAAAGTAGTATCTCTGAAATTTTGTACATGTGATAAAATATAGTCTACTTGAATCCCTCACATCTCCTATTTTTCTTTGAATTATAATGAAATTTAGGCTCCAATGACAGACATGGAGAATAGTTGCCACATAAGAAACACTGTGGACCTTTGTTGAGGAGAGCATCTTTCTTCTCAGCCCATTCTGCGTGGCCCAACAGCTCTCAATTAAGACTGATGGCAACAGGAGAATCACCCTACACCATTTTCAATTGAGACCAACCAAAGAACCCCTCAGCGGCTTGCAGTAAGCAATGGTTATGGTTTGGCTCTGGCTGTGTTTGGACCTGTCAGGTTTTATTGCAACTTCAGGACTGGAATTTGAATTTGACTTTGAACACACATAAAACTGACTGGTTTTGTAGGACAGAGAATTCAACATAAAGAAGGTTATGTAGTTACTAGGAATCTCACCAAATTTCTTTCTCCCCCTTGTTACTATACATATAGTTAGAGACAACATTTCAAAGCTTTTCTAGCAGACAACCTCGGCATGCTATTAAGTGCTTGCCAATGGAATAAAAACATAAAGGAGGTGTCCAATTTCTTCCTCACTTGTTTAAAAGGAAATTGCTTGCACTGGACTCCCTCTTTTCTGCCCTTTCTGCAAGACAGAACAGAGATGTATCAACAATCTAGTTTTGGCCACACACTTAGGAAATGCACTAGGAGAAGGTATAAGAACAAGATGAAAGAAAGTTGTGTCCCTGAATGACCTTGTTAAACAGAGAAGCTGCACTATTCCAGTCTAGTCAGACGTAAGAAATAAACTTCTATCTTATTTATACAGGGCACTGTATTTTGCAATGTCTTTGTCAAAACATCTTAACCTTTACCTTGACTATAGCGTTTGCCTCTGGTGCCCCAAGTCACATCCCCATCTCTGATTTCAGCTGTAATCTGCAGTGGACAGTTCCATGTGAGCTCAGACCCATCTCATGCTGACTATACCCACCTCAAAAGCATGCTGTATAACTTTCTTTCTAATCATTGCATCATAGCCTTCACCAATGCCTCAGAAGCCCTTATAGCCCAAATGCAAACCTCAAATAATCATCGGGAGATGAGACAGTGGGTAAATACCCTGAGTCTCTTCCTTAAAGCAAATAATTCTGTAAGGAATGATGGTTAAGAGAACTAAAAATGTTTAACCCAGAGAAGACCCACTAGAACCCAATCACAACTGTTAAATATTTCATGTGAACGTATGAGAAGAATGCAATTAGATTTACTCTGTAAGATTCGCCCCCCCCCCCAGGAGAATGAAGACAGAGAAGTTGAAGATGGAGTGAGAAAGATTTCAGTTCTCCAGAAGGAAGAACTTTATAAATCCAAAGTTGCTCAAAATTAAGTCCTAAAACACTCTTGCTATACAGTGACAGGTTATTTAAAATGCTCTCATGACTCGCCACCACCCTCAGGATGAAGTCTGATCTCCTAATGAGGCAGACCAGGTCCTTCAGGATCTAGCTTCTCTTATTCCTCACCTTGCCCCAACTACAGCAAACCATGACAAACGAATTGTGATTCTTCTAACATGCCAGGCTCTTTAATCTCTCTGTCTTGATACTAGGCTCTTCTTTCTACACTCCCCACTTCAACATCCATTTGTTCTCTTAGCAAGCTTCACTCATCAAGATCCAGGTTCGGGCTTGGCCTCTGCAGCTCAGCGGCTAGGGCGCCAGCCACATACGTTGGAGCTGGTGGGTTCAAACCCTGCCCGGGCCTGCCAAACAACAATGACAACTACAACCAAAAAATAGCCGAACGTTGTGGCAGGCACCTGTAGTCCCAGCTACTTGGGAGGCTGAGACAAGAATTGCTTCAGTCCAAGAGGTTGCTGTGAGCTGTGACACCACGGCACTCTACCGAGGGTGACAAAGTGAGACTCTGTCTCAAAAAAAAAAAAAAAGACCCAGGTTTGGCATTTCCTCTTCTGGAAAACTTTACCTGAATCCTTCCCACTTCCACAACATCTGCACACAAGATTTTTTTTTTAATTATTATTATTATTTTTTAATTATTCTCTGCTCTGTACTATCCATTCCTTTTACATTCTTTTTAAATTTTTATTTATTTATTCATTTATTTATTTGAGACAGAATCTCACTTTGTCACCCTCAGTAGAGTGCTGTGGTGTCACAGCTAACAGCAACCTCAAACTCTTGGGCTCAAATAATCCTCTTGCTTCAGCCTCCCAAGTAGCTGGGACTATAGGTGCCCACCACAACGCCCGGCTATTTTTTAAGAGACACTTGCTCAGGCTGGTCTCAAACTGGTTAGCTCAGGCAATCCACCTGCCTCGGCCTCTCAAGTGCTGGGATTACAGATGTGAGCCATGTGCTGAGTCCCTTTTACATTCTTTTTTCCACCCTGTTATTGAGCACACATAATACAATTTTCTTCTTGCATCTGTCAACTCTGTTAAACTGTTTGTTCTTTAAAATTGACGATAGTGTTTTCTTAATCTTTCCGTCTGCATCATGCACATGGTAGACACTCAAGTATTTGACTAGATGAATTTGAGAAAGAATGAGAAAGAGAAATTGAGAGTTTTTGGTGGGATGTTCTAGAAAGAACTGAATTGTCAAAAAGGTGGTTATTCTGACACACCCATAAGGTTTCTTCTAACTCTGGGTGTCTATAACTCTAGTAAAAACACTGCCAACTGTTCAAGGCTTATTAGATTCGTTTAAATATAAAATTAGTTGTTTTGGGTGTTTTTTTTTTTTTTTTTTTTTTTTTTGAAAGTCTCACTTTTTAACCCTTGGGAGAGCCTCTCAGTTGG
>CAUYRH010174381.1:0-10172 GCA_963574655.1 Perodicticus potto
GGCATCACAGATCACAGCAACCTCCAATTCCTGGGCTCAAGCGAGTCTCCTGCCTCTGCCTCCCAAGTAGCTGGGACTATAGGCGCCCACCCCAACGCCCGGTCAGTTTTTGATTGCAGCCGTCATTGTTGTTTGGCAGGCCCGGGCTGGATTTGAACCCGCCAGCTCAGGTGTACGTGGCTGGCGCCTTAGCCCGTTGAGCCACAGGCGCCGAGCCCCCTCTCTCTTTTAAAGGTGGAGTCTTCCTCTGTTACCCAGGGGCCTGATCATAACTCCCTGCAGCCCTGAACCCCTGGGTTCAGGCAATCCTTCCGCCATGGTGTTTCCTGAATAGCTGGGATGAGAGACATGCACCACCACATCCAGCTAATTCTTTAAATTTATTTTTTTCTAGAGTTGGGATCTTGCTATATTGCCCAGGTTGGTCTCAAATTCCTGGCCTCCAATCATTCTCCCACCTCAGCCACCACCCCTGACCGCTGTCTTCCCCCTTGTAAGAACCCTTGTGCTGACATAGAGCCCACCCAGGCGATCCAGGATGATCTCCCCACCTCAAGAGCCTTCCTTCAGTCATATCTGCAAAGTCACTTTTGCTACATAGGGTAACATATTGCAGGTTCTGGGGACTAGGCCGTGAATATCTTTGGGGACCACTATTCTGCTTACTTTACAGTCCCTTTGTGGGATATTCCACTTTTGTGACAGAGAAAACAGCAGAATCAGGCAGGGTGTGTAATGCTACTTTCTGGACGAGACACGGCCACTGTTTTGATACCTTGACCAACCGCAGTCACCAGTGGAACACAGAAAATAGAAGGAAGGACGAGAGAGCGGCCGTTTGTCCAGAGAACCCGGGAGAAAGAGCAGAAGTGAAATCTTTCTCATACGTCAGGTGGCCCCGAGATTTCTTAATCTCCCCACACTTCCTCTTCTTGGAAGCGGACACCTACTGAGAAGCAGGGCGAGGTAGGAGGGCACTGCAGAGGGAGAAGGCAGCATTTCATCAAAAGGCCTTTCCTCTCTCACTTCCTCCACTCACTGCAGCAGCCTCTCCTCCCTTCTGCCAGAGAATGACCCTGGGGTGGCCGTGCTGAGATTGTCCCTGAGCCCAGGTGTAGAAATATCCCAGTCTCCAGCTCCTCCTTCTCAGGATGCAAGGTGCCCCCACGCTCCGAGCCACCGTCCGGGATGGCCTCTGCCGCCTGTCCACCTACTTGGAAGAACTTGAGGCCATGGAACTGAAGAAGTTCAAGTTGTACCTGGGCACCATGACGGAGCTCGGAGAGGACAAGATCCCTTGGGGACGAATGGAGACGGCGGGTCCCCTGGACATGGCCCAGCTGCTCGTGGCCCATTTTGGGACAGAGGGGGCCTGGCTGCTGGCTCTCAGCATCTTTGATCGGATCAACAGGAAGGACCTGTGGGAGCAAGGACAGAAGGAGGACCGGGTGAGGGGTAAGGAGGCACCGGGCAGCCCCAGCTTTTGAGAAAATCCCTGAGCCTGGGAGAACTTGGAGTTCTAGCTGGGGTTCATTCATGCTGTCCTCTGCCTGGAACACCCCCCTCTCTTCTTCCTTGTCTGGAAAATCTTTATCAGTCAGAACTTTCAAGGCACGGCCTTCTCTGGGACTTCTCTACTCCTCTTCCCCACCCTGTCCTGTGCCCCACCACGACCATTTAGGCTGGCTGAGAAACCCCACTTTTGTGCTTCCTTAGCACTCTTAGATATCTTTCCTATTTTTTTTTTTTTTTTTTAGACAGAGTCTCACTCTGTTCCCCTGGGTAGAATGCCGGGGCATCACAGCAACCTCAATCTCTTGGGTTCAAGCGATCCTCTCACCTCAGCCTCCTAAGGAGCTGGGCCCTCAGGCGCCCACAACTACACCCAGCTAGTTTTTCTATTTTTTAGTAGAGACAGGCTCTTGCTCTTGCTCACACTAGTCTTGAACTCCTGAGTTCAAGGGATCCTTATGCCAGACACATGCTGCTTAATGTGAGAACTTTGTTGCTTATCTGTGGGGTTAGATATCAGAAAAAAGTGGGCACACACCTTTTTTTTTCTAATTGGCTTTTGTTAGTGTTTGTGCATTTACCAAGATGACTCTTTCAATGTGCAGCAGAGACAAAAGTTTAGACAGTCCTGGACTAAATCTTTGGATTCTTCAGGGAGAGACAAAAGAACGCAACAGAGATGAGCAATGACGGGCTCACTGGATTGGATTTTCTGCTCTGGGCTGAGGTAGCCATGACAAGGTCTATAAGTCTGTCCGTGACATGGTCACAGCTTTGAATAAGAAATCCCTAGAGGTGGGCGGTGCCTGTGGCTCATCAAGTAGGGCACTGGCACTGTATACCAAAGGTGGCGGGTTCAAACCCGGCCTTGGCCGAACTGCAAAAAAAAAGAAAAATAGCTGGGCGTTGTGGCAGGCGCCTGTAGTCCCAGCTACTTGGGAGGCTGAGGCAAGAGAATCGCCTAAGCCCAGGAGTCGGAGGTTGCTGTGAGCTGTGTGACACCACGGCACTCCACTGAGGGCAATAAAGTGAGACTCTCTCTCTACAAAAAAAGAAAAAAAAAATCCCTAGAAGGTGGCTTACGCCTGTAATCCTAGCAGTCTGGGAGACTGAGGCAGGTGGATTGCTCCAGCTCAGGAGTTTGAGACCAGCCTGAGCAAGAGCAAGACCCTGTTTCTACTAAAAATAGAAAAAAAGCCTAGCCAGGCATCATGATAGGTGCCTGTAGTCCTAGCTACTCAGGAGGCTGAGGCAGGAGGTAGCTTGAACTTGAGAGTTTGAGGTTGCTGTGAGTTATGATTCCACAGTATTCTACCCTGGGTGACAGAGTGAGACTCTCAAAAAAAAAAAAAAAAAAAATTGAGACACAACTTTCAACATCATTTGAAATTATATTAAGTGTTAGTTGTTTTATGTACTGAGATCCTCACACCATTAGAATATAAGATCCTTGGAGTAGGAACCTCATGTCTTATTTATTGTTGTGTATCCAGTGCCTGGAACAATGGCTGGGTAACACTGGTGCCCAATGTATGTGTATTCGTTGAGTGAATGAGCGATAGACCAGACATAGCCGAGGGCTGAAGGGGCAGAGAAGACTGACTGTGGCTGACTCAGAACTTCCTGGCTGAGGGAACTAACAGGATGGATGAAGGAAGGTGCCAGTCACCATGAGGGGGGCCCAGGAAGGAGAGTTCAAGGAACAAGAGATGAAGTCAGTTTTCAGCAGCTTGCATCTGTGGTGACTGCTGAATATTCTGAGGTGTGGGTGGGCAGGGAGTTCCATAGGCATTGTGATGTAATAGTAATATTACTGAGTGTTAGCCAGATATATGTAGGCTGATATTCCACAATTTCTCTTTCAGATACTCCACCTGGTAGCCTGACGTCACTTGGGACCCAGTCAACATGCTTTCCGGAAGTTTCTCCTGGCATTCCAAGAAAAGGTGAGTCATAAGCCCTGTGTCCATTAGAATGTATGATGCTAGGGTGGCACCTATGGCTCAGTAGGTAGGGCTCCGGCCCCATGTACCAAGGGTAGTGGATTCGAACCCGACTCTGGCCAAACTGCAACAACAACAAAAAAATAGCTGGGGGCGGCGCCTGTGCCTCAGCGAGTAGGGCACCGGCCCCATATGCCGGAGGTGGCTGGTTCAAACCCAGCCCCAGCCCAAAACTGCAATAATAATAATAATAATAATAATAATAGCTGGGGTGATGCCTGTGTCTCAAAGGAGTAGGGCGCTGACCCCATATGCCAGAGGTGGCAGGTTCAAACTCAGCCCCGGCCAAAAACTGCAAAAAAAAAAAAAAAAAAAATAGCTGGGCATTGTGGCAGGCGCCTGTAGTCCCAGCTACTGAGGAGGCTGAGGCAAGAGAATTGCCTAAGCCCAGGAGTTGGAGGTTGCTGTGAGCTGTGATGCCATGGCACTCTACCGAGGGCGATAAAGCGAAACTCTGTCTCTAAAACAAAACAAACAAACAAACAAACAAAAAAAACTGTATGAAGCTACCTGGGACAGACGGTCCAACCAAGGTCAATCAACACAAAGGATATTTATTTAATAAGAAGGCTTAGGGTGAATGGGTATAGGATTTGTGGTATGGATGAATGACAAAAGTTGATCAAAGCCCCAACTTCGGGGCGGCGCCTGTGGCTCAAAGGAGTGGGGCGCTGGCCCCACGTGCCAGAGGTGGTAGGTTCAAACTCAGCCCCAACCAAAAACTGCAAAAAAAGGAAAAAGCTCCGACTTCTTCCTATGTTTCTTTTTTTTTTTCTCAATACATCGCCCTAGATAGAGTGTCACAGCTCACAGCAACCTCAAACTGTTGGGCTTCAGCGATTCTCTTGCCTCAGCCTCCCAAGTACCTGAGACTACAGGCACCTGCCACAATGCCCGGCTATTTTTTGGTTGTAGTTGTCATGGTTGTTTGTCAGGCCCGAACTAGATTTGAACCCCCCAGCTCTGGTGTATGTAGCTGGCACCCTAGCCGCTGAGCCACAGGCACTGAGCCAGCCTGGCTATTTTTCTGTTGCAGTTGTCATTGTTGTTTAGCCGGCCCGGGCTGGGTTTGTACCTGCCAGGCTCAGTATATGTGACCAGTGCCCTACTCACTGAGCTTCAGGCACCACCCCACAGACCACCCTTTGAGTAGCATGCAGCACTGCAGGTGAGAACAGGACCATGTTACCTCCGTGTCCCAAGAGAAGGGAAAAGCCAGGCCAGGCGCAGTGGCTTGCATTCTGGGAGGCCAAGGCTGGTGGATTGCCTGAGCTCATGAGTTCGAGACCAGCCTGAGCCAGAGCAAGACCTCTCTCTCAAAAAATAGCCAGTCCCAGCTACTTGGGAGGCTTAAGCAAAAGAATCGCTTAAGCCCAATAGTTTGAGTTTGCTGTGAGCCATGAGGCCATGGCACTCTACCCAGGGCCAGAAAAGTGATGCTATCTCAAAAAAGAAAAAAAAGAGAGAGAGAGAGAAGAGAAGAGAAAAACGTTACACAGAAGGAGCCAGGCTCTCAGGCTCCATCTAGAAAACTGTTCCAAGGATATTGCAGAACAAGTAGGCACATGCTTAGCTTTAATTCATGACTTCCTCCTGATGTTTATGAGTCTGCCACTATCCTCTCCTTCCTGTCCCGCAGGTCCCCGGGAGCTGTACCGGGCCCACGTGCGCAGGCAGTTCCGGTTGATGGAAGACCGCAACGCGCGCCTGGGAGAGTGCGTCAACCTCAGCCACAGGTACACGCGGCTCCTCCTGGTAAAGGCGCACTCCACTCCCATGTGGGCCCAGCAGAAACTTTTGGACATAGGCTGGGGACACGCGAGAACCGTGGGACACCAAGCCAGCCCCATCCAGATGGAGACCCTCTTCGAGCCGGACGAGGAGCGCCCCGAGCCACCGCGCACCGTGGTCTTGCAGGGAGCAGCGGGGATGGGGAAGTCCATGCTGGCGCACAAGGTGATGCTGGACTGGGCGGACGGGAAGCTCTTCCAGGGCCGCTTTGATTACGTCTTCTACATCAACTGCAGGGAGATGAACCAGAGCGCCTCCCAGCAGAGCGCCCAGGACCTCCTCTGCAGCTGCTGGCCGGAGCCCGGAGCTCCCCTCCGGGAGCTGGTCCAGGCTCCAGAGCGCCTCCTATTCATCATTGACGGCTTCGACGAGCTCAAGCCTTCTTTCCACGACCCTCAGGGACCCTGGTGCCTCTGCTGGGAGGAAAAACGGCCCGCGGAGCTTCTCCTTAGCAGCCTGATCCGGAAGAAGCTGCTCCCAGAGCTGTCACTGCTCATCACCACGCGCCCCACGGCCTTGCAGAAGCTCCACCGCTTGCTGCAGCACCCCAGGCACGTGGAGATCCTGGGCTTCTCCCAGGCAGAAAGGAAGGAGTATTTCCACAAGTATTTCCACAACGCAGAGCAGGCGAGGCAGGTCTTCAACTTCGTGAGGGACAACGAGCCCCTCTTCACCATGTGTTTTGTCCCCTTGGTGTGCTGGGTGGTTTGCACCTGCCTGAAGCAGCAACTGGAGGGTGGGGGGCTCTTAAGACAGACGTCCAGGACCACCACTGCCGTGTACATGCTCTACCTTCTGAGTCTGATGCAACCCACGCCCAGGACCCCATCCCTCCGAGGGCTGTGCTCCTTGGCGGCAGATGGCCTCTGGAATCAGAAAATCCTATTTGAGGAGCAGGACCTCTGGAAACATGGCCTGGATGTAGCCGATGTCTCAGCCTTCCTCAATATGAACATCTTCCAGAAGGATATCAACTGCGAGAAGTACTACAGCTTCATCCACCTGAGTTTCCAGGAATTCTTTGCGGCCATGTACTACCTCCTGGATGGTGGGGAGCTTGGGGCGGGCCCAGAACACAGCCTGACCAAGCTGTTGGCGGAATACGGGTTTTCAGAAAGGAGCTTCTTGGCGCTCACCGTCCGCTTCCTGTTTGGACTCCTGAATGAGGAGACGAGAAGCTACCTGGAGAAGAATCTCTGCTGGAAGGTCTCACCTCGCATCAAGGTGGCGCTCCTGGACTGGATCCAAAGCAAAGCCCAGAGCGAGGGCTCCACCCTGCAGCGGGGCTCCTTGGAGTTGTTCAGCTGTTTGTACGAGATCCAGGAGGAGGGATTTATCCAGCGGGCCCTGAGCCACTTCCAAGTGGTGGTGGTCAGCAACATCGCTTCCAAGATGGATTACATGGTTTCCTCGTTCTGCGTGAAGAACTGCAGGCGTGCCCTGGTGCTGCACCTGCATGGGGACATCTACAGCACTGATGAAGACCCTGGGGCCAGGTGGACGCCGGGGACCGAGGCGCTGGAGGAGCAGTCGTGAGTCCTCACTGGGGCTGGCTTTCCAAACTTTTAACCAGAGTTTCTCAACTGGGGTGATTTTGCCCTTTCTCCCCAAGACACATGTGGCAGTATCTGGAGATAGTTTTTTTTTTTTTTTTTTTTTATGTCAGACAGGTAATGTGCCGATGTCGTAACAAGATTTGTGGGCGGCACATCTCACACATGTGCATGAAAACCCAATCATCACGCTTATGAACTACAAAAGGATCTGTTTGTTTTTTGAGACAGAACCTCAAGCTGTCACCCTGGATAGAGTGCCGTGGCATCATAGCTCACAGCAACCTCCAATTCCTGGGCTCAAGCGAGTCTCCTGCCTCTGCCTCCCAAGCACCTGGTACCACAGGCGCCCGCCACAACGCCTGGCTATTTTTTGGTTGCAGCCGTCATTGTTGTTTGGCTGGCCCAGGCTGGATTTGAACCCGCCAGCTCAGGTGTATGTGGCAGGCGCCTTAGCCCGTTGAGCCATAGGCGCCAAGCCATGGAGATAGTTTTTGACTGCCATAGCTGGGAAGCAGGGCCCTTGTTACCAACACCTAGTGGGTAGAGGCCTATGTTCGCAAAACATCCTGCAGTGACGGGACTGTCCCCAAAAACAGAGAATGACACTCTCTGGGATTAAATTGGGATCTATGTTAAAGAGAATTAGGTCAACCAACAAATATTATTACGTGGGCCAGGTGCAGTGGATTATACCTGTAATCCTAGCATTCTGGCAGGCCGAAGTGGGAGAATCTCTCGAGCTCAGGGGTTCCAGACTAGCCTGAGCAAGAGCAAGACCCATGTTTCCCATTTCCTAAAAATAGGAAAACTAGCCAGAAGTTATGATAAGCACCTGTAGTTCCAGCTACTGAGGAGGCTGAAGCAGAAGGATCACTTGAACCCAGGAGTTTGAGGTTGCTTGAGCTATGATGATGCCATGGCACTCTAGCCTGGGTGACAGAGTGAGATTCTGTCTCAAAAATAAATAAATAAATAAAATAGGGCAGCGCCTGTAGTTCATCGAGTAGGGCGCCAGCCCCATATACCGAAGGTGGCGGGTTCAAACCCAGCCTCGGCAGAACTGCAAAACAGAAAAATAGCCAGGTGTTGTGGCGGGCGCCTGTAGTCCCAGCTCCTTGGGAGGCTGAGGCAAGAGAATCATCTAAGCCCAGGAGTTGGAGGTGGCTGTGAGCTGTTGGATGCCATGGCACTCTACTGAGGGTGACAAAGTGAGACTCTGTCTCTAGCAAAAAAAATAAATAAATAAAATTAAATTAAATAAAAAGGAAAGATATGCAGTCTTGCTGAAGCCTATTAAAAATAAGTAAATAAGTGAATGGTGCCTATGGCTCAGTGAGTAGGGCACTGGCCCCATATACCGAGGGTGACAGGTTCAAACCCTGCCTAGCCAAACTGCAACAACAAAAAAAATAGCCATGGCCCGGCGCCTGTGGCTTAACTGGCTAAGGCACCAGCCACGTACACCTGAGCTGGTGGGTTTGAATCCAGCCTGGGCCGGCCAAACAATGACGGCTGCAACCAAAAAATGGCCGGGCATTGTGGCGGGCGCCTGTAGTCCCAGCCACTTGGGAGGCGGAGGCAAGAGACTCGCTTGAGCCCAGGAATTGGAGGTTGCTGTGAGCTGTGATGCCAGGGCACTCTATCCAGGGTGACAGCTTGAGGCTTTGTCTCAAAAAAAAAAAAAAAAAGCTGGGCGTTGTGGCGGGCGCCTGTAGTCCCAGCTACTCGGGAGGCTGAGGCAAGAGAATTGCCTAAGCCCAAGAGCTGGAGGTTGCTGGAGCTGTGACGCCACGGCACTCTATCAAGGGTGACAAAGTGAGACTCTGTCTCTTAAAAAAAAACAAAAAAGTGGGTGGCACCTGTGGTTCATCGAGTAGGGCGCCGGCCCCATATACCAAAGGTGGAAGATTCAAAACAGGCCTCAGATGAAATGTAAAACAGAAAAATAGCCGGGCATTGTGGCAGGCGCCTGTAGTCCCAGCTACTCGAGAGGCTGAGGCAAGAGAATCACCTACGGCCAGGAGATGGAGGTTGCTGTGAGCTGTGTGACGCCACAGCACTCCACCAAGGGCGATAAAGTGAGACACTGTCTCTACAAAAAAACAAAGTTAAATAAAGATAATGAAATGCATTATAAATTAGGAAGTGACGTACAAACGCCAAACGTATTTTTTATTGAGACAGAGTCTCACTCAGTGAGTGCCATGGTGTCATAACTCCTGGGCTCAGTTGATCCTCTTGCCTCACCCTCTTGAGTAGCTGGGACTATAAGGTACCCACCACGAACCCAGCTAGTTTTTCTATTTTTTTTTAGTAGAGATGGAGTCTCCCGCTTGCTCAGGCTGGTATCAACCTCCTGCACTCAAGCAATTGCCTGGCCTTCCCCTCTGTGAGTGCTAGGATTACAGGTGTGAGCCATTGCACCCAGCCCACATGTAATTACTGTATAGTAACCAGTGGAACTAGTCTCTGGCCTGTCTTTCCTTCATGCAGACCAGAGAGGAACGTTCTGCTCGATGCCTACAGTCAACACCTGGCTGCCGCCTTATGCACCAACCCTGATCTGATAGAGCTGAGCTTGTACCGCAACGCCCTGGGAAGCCAAGGGGTGAAGCTGCTCTGCCAAGGCCTCAGACACCCCGGGTGCAGACTCCAGAACCTGAGGTGAGCCCTGGGAGGTTTGTGAGTGTCTGCTGGCCCCTACCACTGCCCCTCATTGGGCTCAGTCACAAAGAATGTACCTATCGTAGGATGGTTTCATATATATATACACACACACACACACACACATACATATATATTTTTTTTTAGTCAGAGTCTCACTTTGTTGCCCTCAGTAGAGTGCTGTGGCATCACAGCTCACAGTAACCTCAAACTCTTGGACTTAAGCAATTCTCTTGCCTCAGCCTCCCAAGTAGCTGGGACTACAGGCGCCTGCCACAATGCCCAGCTATTTCTTTTTAGAGATGGGGTCTTGCTCTTGGTCAGGCTGGTCTCGAACTCATAAGCTCAGGCAATCCACCCACCTCAGCCTCCCAAGTGCTGGGATTACAGGCATGAACCACCACACCCGGCCAGGTTTAGTATTTTTTTTTTTTTTGAGACAGAGCCTCAAGCTGTCCCCCTGGATAGAGTGCTGTGGCATCACAGCTCACAGCAACCTCCAATGCCTGGGCTCAAGCGAGTCTCCTGCCTCTGCCTCCCAAGTAGCTGGGACTGCAGGCGCCCGCCACAACGCCCGGCCATGGTTGCAGCCATCATTGTTGTTTGGCGGGCCCGGGCTGGATTCGAACCCGCCAGCTCAGGTGTA
>CAUYRH010174384.1:0-27402 GCA_963574655.1 Perodicticus potto
TGCCAGAGTTAAAAGCAGCTCTGACGACCAGGCGCCCAATACGACCAAATCCGTTTATTCCGACCTTCGCTTTCACCATGGTGCCTCAGGGATGCGGCTGGCGCTGCACTAGAAGAAGCGGCTGTCTGACGAACGGGAGGACCAGAGAGCCTGTGCTTAGTACGTTTTGTATTACATCAGAGAAAATTTTACTCCAAAGTCATGATATTATTCTTTTACATTATCTTTTTGAAGTTGTGTGTTATTTTTCCTTTCTTATTTAGATCTACAATTTATCTGATGTTTGTGCATGGTGTGAGGTAGGCTCAAGTGCCAACCACTGGTTGGTGTGAGACGGGGATGAAAAATGTATCTAAAAGGTAATCCAAACTAGACAAACTGTCAAAATTGTGTTATTGTTTTACTCTTATTATGAATGTATAGGAAAGCCTGAAGGTACTTGCATATATAATAACACCCAATATCAGATATGTGTGCCCCACAGTGGGCCAGCTGTTTGCTACAATGCTTCTGAACCTCCAGAGCAAACTGAATTTGCTAGGTGGTATACTGATATCCCTAGAAAGACAATGACTTGAGTTATCACAGAAGGAATACCTAAACAAATAAAAAAAAAATCATTAACAATTTTGTAATATATACAAACATGTGTCTTTTTACATTTTCAATAATAATTAGAAGTTTTCCATGTAGAAATACCATATATTTCTGAAGAATTATTTCTACGTATTTCATATTTTGGGTTATCATGTCAACTTTAATTCTCTAATTGTTAATGGTGTACAATGGATATTTGTATATTGAACTTAAAAAAATAATAAACTAATGGTAAATATTAAAAAAAAAATAGAAAATATCCAGCTGACCCTGCAGTGTTTATGAAAAAACAACACATCCTACTCCCATTATACAACAGTGTTATTTTTATCAAAAATCAAATGATCGAATATGTGTAGTTAGTTTTCTAGGGCTCTCTCTTCTGGTCCATTGATCTATTTGTCTATGCTTACACAAATCTCACACTGTCTTATTTACTAAAGCTTCAGAATAGGTCTTGACAAATATTCTTACTGACGTTTAAATTTTTAAACAAAAAAAAATGTTCATTCTACAAATAAAATAAACACAATTTTACTGGAATTTGTATTAAAATGTCACTGTAGTCAGATCAGTGGATCAATTTGGACAGAAGTAAATATAAAAATATTGTCTTTTATTCCATGAGTATTTATTGGGATTCTTTTAATTTCTCTTAATAATCTTATAATTTTTCCCCTGACCCTTCAAATATGCACCACAAGTGTGATCTCACCCTTTATCCTCTCTCCCCCATCCTTTCCCTCCCCCTTCTAAATATGGATCAAAAATGTTTTCACATAGTAAATGAGAAAATCTCATGAATGTTATGTCAATCAGGTTGATAAAAATATCTCCTGTATGTGAAGCCCGCACACTGTACCCCATGGTTGAATTAATGTACACAGCTATGATTCAATAAAAAAAAATAAATAAATAAAAAAATTCAAAAAAATCTTATAATTTTTAATTAAACTTTATTACATTTATTCTATGTATTTTTGATACTATTATAAATATCACCTAGCTTTTAAAATTTTCCAATTATTTACCACTCACCTAAAACTATGTGTTTTCTTAAGTCAACTTGCCAACCCCTCTGCAGTGTGGTTACTACTACTAACTTGTAAATCAAAATCATCACTCACAGTAAAGCAGTTTTTCAATCTACTTTCTGTATTGTTCAGATTGAGTCATTTCTATTGTTCTTTCTTCAGTTTCACTGATTCTGTCCTCTGTCATATCCATTCTTATTGAGTAGAATCCAGTGCATTTTTTATTTCCGTTACTTTATTTTTTAGTTCTATGATTCCTGTATACTTTTTCTTTTATAATTTCTCTTTCTTCACTGAGATATTTTCATTCTTTCACTTGTTTCAAGAGAATGTATAATTGCTTTCTGGAACATTTTTTATAATGGTTGTGTTAAAGTCTCTGTCAGATAATTCCACCATCTGATTGGTTTGGTGTAGGTATTGGTTGATTGTCTTTTAAGTCATTTGAGTTTATAGTATGTTTGCTTTTTCATTGTATTTAGACATCCTGCCTTTTATGTTAGAAGACTCTGGGTCCTATTTAATTTTTCTTTTAAGCAGCTATCACTCAGTTTAGGTTTAGCATACAAGTCCTAAACTAGTTTAGTGGACTGAAATTAAACAACAATTTAATTCCAGAGCCTTTGTCATACTATTCCAGACTTTTGAGGCTCCCACTGGTCCATCAGGTGCTGCCTAGGGGTGAGGAGGTGGGGTTGAAGGAAATCCTTCAGGTAAGGGAATGAGGTTTCACACACTTGGAGTCCAAGAGTGCTTCCTTAGCTAGGCAGCTTGTTATACGGTGTGCCTCCCCTTTGTCGATGCCTCCCAATAACCCTGCATGTCCATTAGTGGAGGAGAAGGAAACTTGCAGGCCCACCAGGAAAGGGCAGCAATGCGTCTATATTGGCTGTCATTGTTGCCAGGTTGGGACCAGGAAATGCCAGGCCTACGTCACCTTCTCCTGTTGGTTGGGAGGGTGATAAGATACCCCACCACCGTAGTTCTTCCAGTCTTAGAATCCCCAAATATTAATAATTTCCCTTCCTCTTTCTACCTTTTGGAGTTCCTTTTTGGAATGTTTCCTGCATTATTTCTAGAGTTTATAATTATATTTAACTTGGAGGAGAGAAAGGAGAAATAGGGTCAATGCTATCTTGTGTGGACCAGAAGTCCTTTCAATAATTATTTTGAATGCAAAAATTCATTGAGTGAACCAGTAAAAAGTCAATCTTGAATATAATTTATTGACTTTAAATATAGCTGGGTGATAAAAAGGGAATAAAATAATAGACACTTAGAATTGTGTCACTTAGACCCTAGTGCACCCTCCCTCAGAAAGTAGACACCTTTTCCCAGAGTGCTTTGACACATAGACAGCCCATTGCTTTTACCACACCATACAGATGCGCAAGTTATCCAACTAGTGGCTTCCTTGTTGTACTCTGGGCAGGAATATTAAAGGAAAACCTCATGAATCCATAATGTTGAGCTGTGGAGGAAGAGGCAGAGTGGCCTATTTTAATTTCCATAAACTAGTATATCTCAGGACAATGCATTAAGCCAGTAAAGATGAATGAAGATTATTGATGAGAAAACACACATGGTGGAGAGAGAAAGCAAGCTTTTTAAACATACATTCCCCTACCCCCACCACCAGCTCAAAAAAGTAAGCAGGAACCTGCTGTCCAAAAACAGGAAATGTAGGAAATACTACTGAGAAACTGCCTACTTGGCACCCATGAGCCCAGCTGCCCCTTTGAGCCCCCTACTATTTTAAGTCAGTGACGCACAGTCATGCTTCCCTTCTCTGCACCTGAAAGAATGACGTCAGTTCAGACTCAGTTTTTACTAGAAATGATGGAATTATTTTCAGACCCAGGCATTTTGCCCTAGCCAGATCACTGGGTTTTTCAAGAAGACAGATGTTCTAATGACCATCCTAGCTGGAGATAGCCTACCAATCTTGTATCGCAGGCGACTTCTTAATTTGACTCTGCCTAGTCACGACCAGGCAGTGATTCTTGGCCCCTCCTGCCTCCCCCCTACCCTGGTCACGTACTGCACCCAGACTCCCTCCATCAGATTGTCCCCACCTTGCCAGTAGAAATGATCTCCTTCCTGCCTTCACTAGCTGACTTTTCTGGAAAGCAGGAGAACACAGTCAGATCCCGAGTCCAAATCTGGATTCTATTGCTCTGTAAGCTGTGTCTCTGGGCAAATGACTTCTCTGGACCTTCCTTTCCTAATCTGCATAAATTAGATTAACTCGTATAATGCAGAGTAAGTAAAAAGTTGCAGATCAAGAGCTCTCCATGGTGTTGGCAGTAGGGAGTGATCAATAAATCATAGCCAGTATTATTGCTGTTGTTGTTATTATTATTCTCAGAGTGTTCAAACACTTTTATGCATGCTGTTTCATCTTATCTCTTTTTTAAAGGCTGTGTGTATTTTAGTTAATTTCATCTTCTCCATAGTTTTATAAGGTAAATACTTAAATGTTTTTAACCTCACTTAACAATTGGCCACATGACAGGAGTATGACTTAAAACAGTCTGGTTTCAGAGAACACACTCTGACCTTTATATACAGGCACCGTTCTGGCTAGCGTGTAGGCCCTTCTGGTCTTAACAGTCCTATGAGAGAGGGACTATTGTCCCTGTTTTATAAATGAAAGCAATGAGAATTAGAATAATTGAGAAAGTTGACAAGTCACAGGATCACTAAACAGGGGAATTCTGGTCTCTTGGCTCCAGTGAGTGTCTGGGGGCAGCATAGCACATAGCACAGTGTCACACAACAGCAGCAGGACGTGCAGCAAGTGGGGTGATAAGTTTTCTACATACTTGCTCTCATTTAATGCTCACAACAATTATGGGCTCTGGTTCCATTACAAATCCCATTTCAGGTTAGGGGATCAAAATTCAGAGATCAATGAAGGTAATGGGGGTACACAGCTAGGGAATGATGGAGTTGGGGTGTCCACCTGGCCTCCCTTGCCCAAGTTGTGCTCCTGTCTACTGTAGCACTTAAGCAGAACCCCTAAGAACTTGCCTGCTTACGCAAACAGTGGAGGTAGGTCTATTTCTCATACATTCTTTGGAATTTTCTCCATAAACAATCATGTCACCTACAAAAGAGACCGTCTTATTTTTTTCTTTTACAATCAGCATGACTTTTATTTCCTTTTCTCACCTTAGTATCAGAGAAAGTGGGCATCTTTGCCTTGTCCTAGCTCTTAGAGGGAATGCATTCAGTCTTTCATCATTAAATACAATGTATGATGTAGGTTTTTAATAGATATTCTTTATGAGGTTGAGAAAGTTTCCCTCTGTTCCTACCTACTGAGAGGATCATTTGTTTATTTTTATTACTAATGGATGTTGGATTTTGTTAAATAATTTTGTTGCATCAATTGATATGGTTATATGGGTTTTCTTCTTTAGCCTATTGATATGGTAAATTATATTAATTGATTTTAAATATCGAATCAGCCTTAAACACTTGACATAAATCCCCCTTGGTCACAATGTCTTATTCCTTTGATACATTGTTGGATTTGACTAATTAAATCCAGTTGATGATATTTACATCTAAGTTCACAAGAGATATTCATCTTTAACTTTCTTTTTTGCATACTGCCTTTTGCTGGTTTTAACATCAGAGGAGTGATGGCCTCATGGTAATATTGGGAAGTAGCCCCTTCTCTCCTATTTTCTGGAAGAGATTATGTAGAACTGGCATTAATTTTTCTTTGAATGTTTGGTAAAATTCTTGAGTGATACCATCTAGACCAGAAGACATTTTGTGGGGATCATTTTAATTATAAGTACAGTTTCTTTAATAGCTATAGAACTCCTCAGATTATCTAGTATGTTTTGGCTGAGTATTGGTAGTTTATGGTTCAAAGAATTAGCCCATTTTTTTCTAACTTGAATTTATGAGCATAAAGTTGATTGTAGTTTTAAAAATCTTTCTTAAAAGCTAAAATATCTGTTGTGGTATCCTGTTTTATTCTTGATATTAGTGCTTTGTGTCTTCTCTCTTATTTATCTTTGCCAATTTTGCTAGAAGTTATAAATGTTATTTTTTTTTAAAAGAACTACTTTTCTGTTTTATTTTTTCCTATTGTTTTCCAACTTTCAAATTTACTGATTTCTGCTTTTATTATTTCCTTATTTTTGCTTGCTTTGAGTTTAATTTTGCTCATCTTTTTCTAATTTCTTGAAGTAGAAATTTAGATTAGTAACTTGAGATCATTTCTTTTTTTCAAAATAAGTATTTAGTCCCATAAATTTCCCTCTCAGCACAGCTTTAACTGTATCTCACAAATTTTAACATGTTGCATTTTCATTTCATTTATTTAGTTCTATGTATTGTTTAAATTTCCTTTGAGATTGCCACTCTGACTTATGAATTATTTAGAAGTTTGTTGTTTAGTTTCCAAGTGTTTGGGGATTTCCCAATTGATTTTCTGCTTTGATTTCTACTTTGATTTCATTATGGTCAGATAACATATTCTATATAGTTTCAATTCTTTTGAATTTGTTAACATTTGTTTATGACTTAGGATATACTCTACCTTGGGGATTTTTTCATAAGCCCTTTAAAAGATGATGAATCCTGCTGTTGTTAGATTGTGCTAAATGTCAGTTAGATCTTGCTAGTTGATAGTGTTGCTGAGTTCTTCTATATTATTGCTGATTTTCTTTCTAGTAGTCCTAAAAGTCCTTTGGTGGGGGGAGGAGTGAGGAAGGATTGGTGCCCCAACCATAGTTGTAGATTTCTTCCTTCAGCTGCCTTAGTTTTTGCTTCACACATAGGAAGCTCAGTTGTTTGGTTCACAGGATTGCTGTATGTCCATGGTTGATTAATCCTTTTTGTCATTATGTAATTTCCCTTTTTGCCCATAGCAACTTTCTCTGCTCTGAAATCTGCTTTGTTTGATGTTAATATAGGTACTCTTTCTTCCTTCTGATTAATGTTTGCACAGTATACCTTTTTCTATTTGCTGTCAATCTACTTAATGTCATTGAATTTGAAGTAAGTTTCTTATAAACAACATACAGTTGTGTCAACCTCTGCATTTTACTTGGTACATTTAGAGCATTTACCTTTCAGATAATTATTGATATGTAGGGCTAACTTTGACACTTTGTTATATGTTTGCTCCTTCTGTTTCTCATTCTTCTGTTTCTTTTCCTTTCCTTCCTGTGGATTATTCAAATAGTATATAGAGTTCCATTGTGATTTAATTGAAATTGCTTTGGTATATCAACCTCGTATATTTTCTTAATGATTATTATCACAGTTAGGAAACTCTGGCTGAGCAACCTCTGTGATAGAGAAGAAGCTACTGGGCCTGGATCTTCTTATGCCACTGGGTAGAGTCCAGAGAAACACAGGGCTTTGCTGCTGCTGCTTCTATTGGTGAATCAAGCCACCTGCTGGTGTTTCAATTGTGGACCAGGGGCTAGGACAAGTCTTTGCTGCTGCTGCTCCTCCTATTAATGCTGCTGCTGGCAGATCAGATTGTCTGCAAAGACCCTGGCTTGGGAAGCAGGGACTGGAGCTTCCTACTGGGTCACTGTTGGGGTTCCAATTCCCTGAACTTTGGTCAAAGATCAGGATATGCCTGGTTTTTGTTTGTTTGTTTTGGTCTGTCTTATTGTTGATTTCAAGTTGTAGGCCTCTTCTGCACCAGCCTAAGGCATATGGGAGATAAAAAGAAAACCCAAGGAACTCACCACTCTGCTCTTTCTCAAGTCTTGAAATGTCTTGCCATTCCCTTCTTTTCTTCCAGCTTTCAGAGCTCTTTTTCATTGTTTGCTGAATAGTTACCAGGGCATTTAGTTGTATTTAGAGGAGTAGAGCAAGGAAAAATGATTCTACACTATCTTACTCCAGAACTGGAAGTCAGCACAGCCTGTTTTTAAAATATTTCAGAAATATTTTCTTTCCTGGGTGATTTTCCAGAAAATGGTACGATTAATGGTGCTTCCTATGATCAAAACTATACCCTCTACTTTCTTGGAAGGGATCCATCATATTTTTGAATACGGCAGAAACTCTGTAAGTTGACCACCCCAGGGACTTTAACAAACAGGTCAACATAAGAAACCAGCACTATTATTCTGATACACACATGTGGTGCATGTCCAGTCCGTGAAAATCAGGTCAACATAAAGGAGGTGGTCAGTGTAAGGGGGTGGTCGGCTATGGATGTCCTACTATAATTGAATTTCTGTGAGCCTACTCTATTTAGTCAAAAGGATACTGAACTCATTTTGAATACCTAAAAAGGTTATCACTTCTTTCCTGGATCAAAAGTTGATTAGTAATGGAAATGTTTGTCCATAACATAGAAAACTGTGTTTTCTTTGAGCTTTTCCCAGTCCTTACCCAGCATCTTGAATGAGGAGGTTTTCCTTTGGCACAGAAAGATTACAACCACATTTATCTAGAAATAAACTATGATGGAAGAGCTGGAGTTTTCTTAGTTAGAAATGTTTAGCTGCACTCATAAAAACTTCTTATATCTGTGTTCTACTCACTTCTCATCTTGGACTCTTGCCTGACACAGACTGGATGGGCTTTTGGCCCAGTGACTCATGGCAAAGTACTATATTAAAAACTTGGAGCTAATGTTTTAAACTAACCAGCAAAGAAACAATAGGCAGAACACTGCACCAAATGATAGAGCCCCATCTTTCCTTAAAAAGAAAAATAAAATACTACTTGTAGACTCTTCTCTTCACCATAAAGATAATCCTCTGGTTTTCTCTTAAATAACCAGAAAGTGTAGGGGGGGTATCTAAAAACCAAAAAATCATTTCAATTTGCCAAATAACTTTTACCTAAAGATGCAGCTCAGAAGAAAGTATACTGAATTTAACATAATTAGTGTCAAACTTTTTTGTTCCTTATATCTCATGACTTCAAAAATTTCTATAAAATGAATGTAAAATGTTAGAATATATAACAAAATGGTGAGTTAACATGATTTTAGGCTTACATCAGTACAATGATTCATATAATGTTGAAAACAATATAAACTTATAAAATTGAATATTTATATACTTAAGATGAGATTGAAGTTCAAATGTGAAGTTAACACATTTTCTTTCTTTTTTCTTTTCTTTTCTTTTCTTTTTTTTATAAACAGAGTCTCATTTTATTGCCCTCGGTGGGCCAGTGTCGTGGCATCACAGCTCACAGCTACCTCCAACTCCTGGGTTTGGGCAATTCTCTTGCCTCAGCCTCCTGAGTAGCTGGGACTACAGGCACCCGCCACACAACGCCTGGCTATTTTTTTTGTTGCAGTTTGGCCAGGCTGGGTTCGAACCCTCCACCCTCAGCATATGGGACCGGTGCCCTAGCCACTGAGCCACAGGCACCGCCCCACATTTTCAAGAACATTTTATGGTTTGGTTTTGTTTTTTTTTCCCTGAAATCCCTTTATTGCCACTAACTCTATCTTTAAATTTCTTTTTTCCAAAACACATAGCATTTTCTGGCACTATATGAAAAGTTTATTGTCTTAGTACAGGGTCAAAAAGAAGCAAATAAATTAATATACCATATTTGATATGGGAGCTGTTCACTCCAAATTTTTTAAAGCATCCAGATAAATCCTGATAGGCAACCAACCAACATATTAAAACTGCTTTTATTTTTTTATGAAAAAAATTATGTTAAAAAATCTGCATTTAAACACATTTAGTTTGTTTTTAATTTGTAAAAGTGGAAGCAATTTGAGTGACTTTAATTTACAACATAAAAGGAAAACTCTCATAGTCATCCACAACCTTCACAGAAAATGTGATTATAAAAGTTTACACAAAACCCCAACTCCCCATGGGGAGAGACGTGAAATGAGCAGAGCTCAGAACATATTCTTTCAGTTTCTTAAAATATCATTTGCTCTCTCAACTGATAAGACAATGGAAGAAGAAAGCAAGAATGTAAATAGAAATATTAAAAAAGTGACTACTTTTGCCTACCTTTAACAAACATAACTTTTAGTAAAATAAGAATAAGAAACAAATCAGCTAACAAAGAAAACAGCTTTTCCTCTAGTTTCTTTCAAAGTGAGTCTTCTTTTGTTATTTTTTTTTTAATTTTTGGAAACCTACAAATGAAAGCTTCCTAGGAAAGAGATGAATTTTGTAGAGTTTCAAGACTCTAAAGATAAACAAAGCAGTCAATTTCTCCTCCTCCCCTACCCGATCCTGTAAATAACCCCAGGCCACAGCTTGGGTCTCTGGGTTTCTTAGTGTCTGTGAGGGGGGAGTTTAGGGGCTGGGAAGGCCAGAAGGGCAAGGGTAGGACAGAAGGGGAGGTGAAGGGAGAGAGGGAGGGTGGGAGAGAGTTCACATCTTAGAGTGAACCCCAGGTTTAGTCGGCTACAGGATGTCACGTGCATGCCTGCACACACAAAATGTATATACTGGAAACTAGGCAACAGAACTGTTTAAAAAAAAAAAAGAGAGAGAGAGAAGGAGAGAAGAGGGGAAGGAAGGAACAAAGAGAGGAAGGACGGACGGAGAGAGGGAGGGAGGAAATAAGGAAGGAAGGAAGGGAGGTAGGGCGGGAGGGAGGAGAGAGAGAGAACTGTTACATCAGCTCAAAAACAGTCGTGTTCTTTGCTGATTTGATGTCAGCTCCCAGAGCTGGCTTGGAATTGCCCACAGCGATGTTGGGCCCCTGCCCACTCAGCAGGCAGACAGCTTTCCCTGCCAGCAGCAGGCTTTAATATAATAGGATGCTGTCCTATTACTAAGGCTGATCCTGAGACTAGATCCCAGTCCCTGTGAACTCCCTCCCCAAGAAACAGAAGTTCTCTATTTCTTACCAGTAAACACACCCATTCCTGGCTCTGGAGCTCCTGGCTCAGGAGCAGGAGCCAGGCCCCTCTCCCAGGGGTGTGGAGGGATGGTTTGTAGCAGCCACCCTGCTCTGCAACTGTGTGATCTGTGCCTGCAGTGAGCCTACCACTACGGGAACTTCCAATTCTGTTTGTGCACTTCAGCTTTTACGAAGGCTCTATCCGACCTCCACAATCAAGCAGGATAGATTTTAAAACAGGAGCTGGCTGCCATGGGAATAATGAGGACATTTTATCCCCATTTGCCTGCAGCAAGCTCTAGCGAGTCGTGCCAGGTCTGCCCTTGGGCGTGACATCTCAAGTGTGAGGAGTCGTAGCATTTGGGGGAGGTTCACCCAGCTATTTGTTTTTTCCTCTCCTTAGAATAAAACGGAGTATGTTCCACTTGGGATAGCAATTCCAAATTTTTTTCAATTGCAGTCTGACAAAAAGTCCAGACTAATGCGTAAGATCCCAGGACATCTTCCAAACCCCGGACTGCCTTTCCTGGGCTGCACACACCCTGTCACCCTAGGGAGGCAGGACTGCGATTCAGAAAGCTCTCCAGGAGTGTCAGCCCCAGGCCCATGGGCGGGGAACAGGCAGGATCCTATTCAGGCCCTGCTGTCGTGCATGGAAGTGGCTGAGTACAAATCCGACATCCCAGGTTGGGAAGAGGCAGCAACTGGAAAGAGGACTTGGATGACCTCTGTGAGACCGAATTCCTGTGTGAAAGAGAATTCATTGTCACCGGGGGGAAAGTCCTAGCAACCTGGATTCTATCCTCACGTCTGCCCTGTTTGGCCTTAGGCAACTTGACATAAGTATGACTTGGTTTCTTAATTTTGTAAAAGACAGAGCAGGCTGTCAGAGGAGCAGCAGATAATCAGCTCATGTTGTCATTTCCTCTTCCCACATCTACACAGACATGGGGACTCTTGGAGCACCCTTCATACTGTGCCCAGATGTGACAATCTTAGGTCAGTCACAACCAAATGATCAGAGACGGTGCTGGAGCAAAGGCCTGTGGTGGTTTCCTAAGCCTTCTTCTGAACCTGACAGCCTACGAGTCTTTGAGTCTAAGCCAAATGTAATATATTTCTATTGACTTTGAAGTTCTGGGGAGGAAATTGAAGGAATGGGTGTTACAGGTGGTGTTTTCACTTGAAGTTCATGACTTTGGAAGAGCAAAGGAGAAAGAGGAAGTATACGGAGGGAACATCTGGGCATGGGGACGCTGTCACAGTGGAGAATTTTGTCTCCTGGAGCCCAGCCCAGACCTACCCCAGAACAGCAGGGACCTGGCAGGAAGCAGAGTGGACTGGCCAAAATCTGAGAAGAGCCTGCTGCAGACCAGCCAGTGTGGCCAGAAAGAGTTTAAATGGCAACTTCAGAGAGAGGAATAAAGAGAGTCCCAATAAATCTGCAAAGCCAGAAAAGATGAAGCGCAGCAGAGGAAAATGAACTAGAGCTCTCGAGAGTTAGGGAAACTGCTCTTGCTGACTCAGGCGAAGAGGGGAAGGTACTAGAAGCCTGAAGGAGCTTACAGGGTCAACAGGAAGCTGGCTGCTGAGCCAGAGAACCAGGTTCAGCCCAGGACACCAACTCTCCACCCTACAGCACCTCAGCAGGGAGTGACCAGGCACCATCACTGCTTCCTAGACCACTCGGCTCGGCCCAGCTCAGGCCTGCTGTGGGGCCAGGGAGGGGACACTGTTCACAGCATTCTGGACTCCTTCTCACTCCTGTGCACCGGGCAAAGCGCCTGGATTTACCAGGTCACGGAGATCATGCCCTGTGAGGGAAGCAGTACTGCGAAAGGACATCGCACGGAGGAGGGAAAGGGCCGAGGATCCAGGCTGCGTAAAGCAATGCCCAGCACTGTATGTGACAGAGAAGTGTCATCACACAAAACCACAGTGAGTGATCAGGCCAGGGCCAGAGTCCATTTCAGAGAAATTGCAAGCAAACATAACATCCAGTCCCGCAGGCCTGCTGGGCACAGTGGAGGGTGACTGCGAGGTCAGCTGCCGGGTGGGGAAAACCCATCTGGGAGGCAGGGTGGGGTCAAAGGGTAAAGAGGAGGCCAGTTAATTACCAGCTCTCAGGACCCAGTGTGGAAAGAGCCCAGCAGCTGTCAGAGACAAGAGTCAAGGTGAGGAATATCCAGACCCAGAAGAGTGAAGCAGTGAGAAGCAGGCACCTGCGTGTGAGAGAAAACAATTGCACTCAGAGAGGAGGAGGTGTCGGGGACTGTCGGCAAAACCGTTCACAGCCAGGAAGGCGCGTGTGCTCTCCTCCCCAGGAAGGCAAATCCTGCACATTCAGAGTCTGGCGTGGCACCAGTTGGCAGCCCCAGGAGCCAAGTCCAAGCCCCGAGGTCCTGCTCCTCACCATGGCTCTGCCAAGCTGGGGGCTGGTGCCACCACCACCTTTTTGCTCCCACATGAAGCAACAGCGGAACCAGACGGATAGACTCAGGTCCTGGTGACAGGGACAGAGCTCTTAACCCAGCTGTGCTGACAGCCACATTGCCTTGCCTATGATCCCTAGGGGAAAATTCTCCAAGCAATAGATTCTCTTTTTGTATTTAAGCCAGTTTCAATAATAGGTAGATAAAAATACAACTAAGCACTGTTTCCTTCAGTCCTCACAATGATTCCAAGAGGTAAATTCTGTCATCATGTCCAATTTGATCTGAGGACACGGAGGCCAGTGTCCTAGTGGGGCACAATATTAGCCTCAAAGCCTGGGGCTGGGCGGTCTGAACAAACAGACCCCAAGCAAGAAAAGAGATTTGGGTGGGGGACGGGGACCTAAAATTCTCCTTATACATGTAGTAAGAAATCTAGTAAGGGACAAAAAGAGGAAATACCTAGGGAAACAAACAATGTGGCCAGATTTTTCGAAAGGCATGCCCAGAAGATGAAAGGGTAGCACAGAATCAAGGGGACTACGTGGGGGTCTGAGCACGTGGGAACCACATTGTCAAGGCCACAGCCCAGACTAAGCAGAGGCTACAAACAGGACCCCAATTTCAGAATGGCTGGTAAAACCACTCGCAGACAATGAGGACAGGATTGAGCTCTTCATGGAGATGACGTTAAACCACAGACATGTGAGGAAAAGGAGGCAGAGCCACCCATTTCAATTTAGGTTCCTACTTTTCTCATTAAAGCAATATTCTTCAAATAGAAGCTCCCCAGACTGGTGCAAAGGCAAGAAGTCTGTGCTCAGATCCCCTACATGAGCTGAAGTGGTCTGGAAGCCACGAGAGCTATCAGTTGACCTGCAGCCGCACAGTCACTAAACACCGGGAAGTCCTTGTCCCTTTGCAAAATTGGTAAAAAAAAAAAAAGTAGATTGCTCACTGGCAACCCCTGGGGGGGAATATTCTAAAATTATTGACTATGTGGAATGAAGAAAGATTTCAAAAAAAAAAACACGGGGCATAACATAGATTCAATACCCACCAAGCAACCATGAATCCTTTGTGATAGGGTGATCGATGCTTACCAGGTGACGCTAAATCCTAAAATAACTTCAGCAACATGGCAGACAAATTCTTTCTAGATATTCTTGTTTTGAAATGGAGGAATATGGACCACGTGGAAAATAAGAGGGATTCTTGGCTAACTGAAAAACAATGTTCAAATGGAATGATAAACTTTTGGAAACTTTGTGAGGGGGGATTCCTCGATCTGTGCCAGGGAACACATCCTTCCACTGGTGCAGCCATAATGGCGTCCATCAGGTGGACTTGGAGATGTCCTTTGATGTCACTGATGAGGCAGGAAACAGGATGAAGTGAGTTGGGCGTGTGACGTACACAGCATGGTGCTGAGCATGTGGCAAGTGTTGCTGTCATCATTAAACCGTGGCCCTGGTACTGGCTGTCTTTACGCTGCCCAGGGCCCTGACTTCTTTTGGTTTCCATGATTTGAATGTCGTTTATAATGGGATGTGAGTGCTGAAAGTTTATGTGGCTCTAGTTCATATCAGTGGAAATCTGAGGTCTCTCCCGGGTATGCTCCTCATGGGAGCTCAACCAGGTGCCAGCTGCAATAGAGCAGGTCAAAAGTGTGAGCGTGTCCCTCCAGCACACTTGTTCCAGTACTTCTGGTCTGACCTTTGGAGAAGGAAATTAACCATAACGTCCAGATAAGTTAAGGAATTAAATGCAGAAAAGAAACCCACTGCACAACTAAAAGAAAGTAGGAATGGACATTTATCTGCACTTGGGAGGAACGAACACTTCCTAAGAGTAATAGGAATAGTTACAAGGGAAAATACTGGTAAGCATAAAACATAAAACTTCTCAGTCCTAAATCACCATAACAAAATTAAAAGGCAAGAAAAAACTAGGGAATATACAGGATAGTCTTGGTAGACCGGTAAATCCAGATAGTGGGCTAATTATAAATATGTATCCATACATGTGTGTGCCTATGAAGACAGTGCACACACAGACAGGACAAGAAGAAAGGAAAATGGGCAACAGACATAAATAAGTATTTTGAGCGAAAATAAAGGCAAATAATCTGTAAAAAATAGATAGATGCTCAAACCAAAGAAATGCAAATAAAAACCACAAGCTAACATTGATTTTTCTTTTAGGATGGCCTAAGAAGATAATATATGCAAGGGTCCAGGGACACGGACAATGGTAGGTAGGGGACAGGGCTCGCCTCTTCACACCGGTCTCACTAGCTGTGTGTCTCTGCGTAGTTTCAGCCTTCTGCATCATCAGCTTCCTTGTTCAGAAACTGAAGATGATCATTACTCTTATCTCACTGGGCTGTCAGGAGGGTTAACTGAGATTAAACGAGTGGTGACACATTAAAGAAAAATTTTTTTTCTAGTTAGAAGCAAGCAATCAGGGAATGGCTAAATAAATCCTGATACATTAATAAGGAAGTATTATATAGACAGTAAGCGTATTGTTGAATGTGGATGTTAAAGACTATTTACCAGCGAAAAGTGCTATAGATGTTGTGATCTCAGTATTATAAAGAAAAATACATACACACTTTTTTATACACAGAAAACTATAGCTAAAATTTCAGTTTCTTTCTTTCTAGTGGTTACTGATGGTGTTGGGATGGCAGGTTTGTTTGTGTGTCTGTTTTTAACAAAAAATGTAAGGACAAAAGCATTTGGAAAATAGTATTGATACCAGAGTCAAAACAAGCAAAAAAAAAAAAAAAAAATCCTATAGCAGTTCTTAAGAATGGCATTTGGCGTGTTTAGATTGCTAGACCCTTGTATTATTTGAAACAGTTGGAGGAAATGGGTATGAGTAGCCTAGAAGAGATAAGGCTCTCAGGGGCTACGACATCTGTCTGCACACGTTTGATAGATGTCATGTCAGGGCGTACGCTGATTTTGCCTCTGAAACAACATATGAGGGACTAGACCCTCTGGGAAGAAGATTAGTGTGTCCTAAGGAACTTGGGGTCACACTTCGTCTCTTGGGGAGACCCTCCCAGCTGCTGGTGGGCATCGTGGTCCACAGGAGAGGAGGCACATCCCACCTCTTCTGGGGGCCACATGGAGAGGTTTTTTGTATGGGGGTTGAGCTTGGGGACTTCTTCTCCCCTTCCTTTTTCCCACCCTTCCTCCCTCTTTCCCTCCCTACTCCTCCTTCTTTCCTTCCCTCTTTCCCTCTCTTCCTTCTTCTCTTCTCTTTAAGATGGAAATATGTAAAATGATTAAATTATGAGGCAAAGAGAAGCAGCCAGTGTAATCCCCAACAGACTCAATGAGACTCACTAGTCCCAGGAATGTTCTACCTTATCTAGGAAAAATGAACATTGTATCCATTTTTGAGACCTGCCACTCTGTGACACTCTGTAACAGAGACAAAATAAGCTTAGAAATCGCTTCACCACAATTCAATAAGGCTTAACTCCCTTCTCAGTGGATTAGCTCTGTGAACCGCTGCCCCTGTGGCAACCAGGTGTCTTATAGAGGTGCTGGCTTCTTATTTGCTCTGCCTGCCTACCTTCTGCCTATCATTTTTCCTGTGCTGGGTCACACCTGGAGCCATGGAGGAGCCTTTCTCTCTTGGGACACTGGGATTAGAACACCTTTACCTCATTGGACAAATGAGCAGTGAGGTGCTAGGTACCAGTGCCAGATACTTGAGGTACATTATTGTACTTAATCCTCAATAGCCCTGTGCAGAAGGATCGTTCAATATCCTTGGTTGAGACTCAGAGAAGTTAAGTCACTTGAACACTGTCACAGGTTCCTCTAGGGCAGAACTATAACTTATACCTCTGAAAATGCAGGCAGGAATGTCCAATCTGAAGCCTGCAGGCCACATGCTGATTTTGTGAAGACTTTTTTTTGCCTATCTCTGTTGTTAGACATTACAAAAAGTATGCACATTTTTTTTTTTTTTTGGCTAATAAGGCAACTCTTACTCTTCCAATGTACAGCAGAGAGGAAAAAAGTTTGAACAGCCCTGAAGAGGATCAGGGGCAGCACAGTCTTGCCCCCCAGGGGACAGAGGAGGGAATATGTCTGCTATTTCTCCTGGCGCCAGCACCCTCCCATGCCTAGCTCACACTGAATCAAAGTGGACAAGTGGCCTTGAACCACGGATCTGCCCATGTCATCTCCCAGTTACAGTGCCCAGCCCAGGATGGGCAGCTGGTCCCACCATGCTATTCCTAGAGTGCCTGTCACCTGGTCTGCTGAGGGGATATGCTACAAACTGAGCTGCTGACAGCTACCTCCCAGCCACCTCTAGGAGAGGACCTCTGTCTTTGGATGTTTGTGTTGTCCTACAGGAATGCTTGAGACTGGGTACTTTACAAAGAAAAGAGGTTTATTCAGCTCCTTGTTCTGAAGGCTATATAAAATGCACAATGCCAGCATCTGCATCAGGGGAGGGTGTCAAGCTGCTTCCACCGTGGTAGAAGGTGACAGGGAGCTGGTGTGTGCAGAGATCACATGGCAGGAGAGGAAACGGGGGGCAGAGAGGGTTCCAGGCTCTTTTTAAAAACCAGCTCTCTTGAGAGCTAATAGAATGCGGATTCACCCATCCTCCTAACTCTCTGGAGGGTATTACTATATTTATAAGGAATCTGACCCGAGGACCCATGCACCTTCCATTAGGCCTCTGCCTCCAAAACTGGGGATCAAATTTCAGCATGAGTTTTGGGAGACACACATCATACCATAGCACCCCCTAAAAAGGAGCTAGCACCTAGGGAGATGAGGCAGAGAGATGGGGTGAACAAGGCCCAGTCGTGTGGATGTCATTGAGTTCATCTAATTGTGGACTTTTCAAATGTAGAACAATATGTTTCCTTCTTAAACCACTCTGAGTCAGGTTTTTCCCTCATAGCCCAATTGTCTGGACTTCTTACACAGAAGGAGCAAGCAGTGTGACGGCTCCTCCCCAAACCACTGGCAGCCCACCTGCAAGGGAGCAGGAGGGGTGGGGTGGAGAAAGGTTTATAATGTGGTTGAATGGGAAGTTAAGCAAACAGCAAAGATCATATTTTCTACAGTGAGAAGCATTTTTCTCTGTACTTTAAACTATAAAGAAAAAGAAAGGCCATTTGGATGTTTCCTTGGCCTGGAGTCCCCAGCTTAGGCATTAAGTGTTGTTCATTTACAAGCACCCCTGTTCTTCAGGGGAGAAAGCCCGGAGGAGAACCAGGAACATGCCAGTACTTTGAGAGAGGATACAGGTGGCAAATCAGTGGAGAAGGATTGAATATCCAGTAACCATCTGAAAAAAATTTAAGAAGTTGAATCTATATTTAACATTATATACCCAAATAAAGTCTATATAGATCAAATATTTAAATATAAAATAACGAAACCACAAAAGTACCTAAAAGAAATTTTTTTTTCATTTCAGAGGGAGAAATGAATACCTTTTAAAGAATAAACATAAAATATAAAACCAAAACCCCCCAAAACTGATCAAAATTACTATATTAAAAAAAAATCAAGTTTTGTCTGCATGGCCAAACCTACCATAAGCAAACAGAAAAGGCAAGTGCCAAACTTAAAAAAAAAGTAATTTAACTTAATATCACAGACACTGGACAAATATCCCCAATATATACATATAAATACACCTATAAATTATTATTTAAAAACCCAATAATCTCACAGAAAAGTCTGTATAGGATATGAACTGGGAGATACAGGGATTAAAATACAAATGGCCCTCAAGAATTTAAAAAGATACCTAATAATTCGCTATAAGAGAAATGCAGTTGAAATCTACACCAAGGCACCACTTTTCATCTTTCAGAATGTCAAATTTTGATCACACGTTGTGTTCTGAAGGTGTTTGAAGCAGGCATTGTTACACATCCTAGTTGCTCACACATGCAAATAGTACCATTTTAGTGGAGGGCAATTTGACAACATCTATAAAAACTGGGCATACACTCTGCGCAACAGTAACTCTGCTTCTGTGACTTTGCCTCCAGATACCCTGTCACAGGTGTGAGCTGCAAGTACCTCTAAGGATATTTAGATCATTTTTACTCAATGGAGACCAAACACACCCAAGTGTCCAACATCATGCAATGGGTTATATAAGCTGTGGTACCGTATGCTACCCTTCATGAAGCAAAATAATGCAAAGAACAGCCTGTGAATGCAAAGAACAGCATCCAAAGGATCCCCAGGAGTTTGCTAAGGGTGGTTGCCACTGGGCAAGAAAACAGAATTCCTGAGGCCAGAGGGGAGAGGGCGACCCTTCTCCAGCACACTGGTTTGCATCTTTTACATTTTGTTCTACATGCAAATATTGTCTATTAAAAATACTTTCAAAAGTTGAAAGTATTTCTCCCCAGGGGCAGCCAGATATGGCAGGCAAGTAGCTGAATGCCCTGGCACACGCTTTCTCTCCGTCTCCGGCCACTCACGCTGCTGGGCCAGTGGTCTGGGGCATGCAGGTGAGCAGGGAGGGTCCTGCGGGCTGCAGCTGGCTGAGGTATGGAGCCAGCTCCACGCTCAGTCACAGCATCCACCTCACGTCTGGGGCCGGCTCACACCTCCTCGCTGTGCTGAAGTTTCTTCTAACTGTGTATTAACAAGCACAACAGTAATAAGGAATCTTATGGCCTCTTGCAATCCTCTTGGGGGTAGGCAGAGGAGAACAGGTTTTCAATTTTAAATAACTAAAATGTCGCAGTTGCAGGCAACCCTTAGGTATCCCGAAGGTGTTAATTGATGGTGAACGTGTTTATGACCAGGGCACGTTTCACAGCTCTGGGCCACCTAATTTTACTTCTCAGTCCAGGTTTGAAACAGAACCCCACAGTTTGCCCTCCTCGCCCCACATGAATTAAAAACAAACGACCACAGACTCAGGTGAGCCCCTCTCAGGGCCCGAATGTGCCTGCCAGCAACGCAAGGGCACTGTGGCTGCGTGGTCTGTCACAGCATCACCGCACGCAAGCATCTGGTCTCAATCTCTTGGATTAGCCAGCAGTGGGTGACAGCCTGCTGCCAAGACTCTGCTGGCCCTCCTTCTTGGCTCCTCCAGCCGGGGCTGAGAGTGGAGAACCGGCTCATTTCTGCTTTCACAGAGGGCCTGGCTGGTTGGAGCACATGGCCTGCTGACACTGTGAAGGGGGTGGCATCTTGGCACGCGAGGGCCTGGCTGACTGCCCGCGGAAGTTGCCAGTGAGTTCCCTCATCCCTGGTGCAGGATGGCATGCTACCCCAGCCCGTGCCGTGTCTCCTCTCAGCCCCCCCTTGGCCCCAGACGTGAGGCAGGTAGTCGGGTGGTCCTCGCTAAGGGCTGGCCCTGACCGATAGGAGCCTGAGCAGAAACGCAAGTGGCGGTGCTGATTACTCTTATAAATGGGCAGGCAGACCCTTCGGTGCCTGTGGCTCAGTAGGTAGGGCCCTGGCCCCATATACCGGCCCTCATCAAACTGCAACAAAGAAAATAGGCATTGCTGCGGGAGCCTGTAGTCCCAGCTACTGGGGGGGTGGGGGTGGGGCTGAGGCAGAGAATCGCTTAAGCCCAGGAGTTGGAGGTTGCTGTGAGCTGTGTGATGCCACGGCACTCTACCCAGGGCGACAAAGTGAGACTCTGCTTCTACAAAATCAATAAATAAATAAATAAAATAAATAATAACAAACAATCGTTGCTCAGTGAGAGGCCTGAGGGAGCTCCTGTGTGTGAGCCCACATCAGAGTGTACACTCAGGGACCCCCAGCAAACAGGAGCTCCCCCTGCAGCTACCCACGGGGGGACGCGCACTCTGGGGTCTGCCTGGAATCCCATTCTGGAACCGGCCGGCTCCTCCAACTTTTTAGGCAAGGAAAAGCCAGGAGAAAGCAGCTGCCTGTCATGGGTGCTCAGGGTGGTAAGCAGGGCTGCTTCCTGGGGCGCAGATGCTGCCGGCTGGGATGAGTGGCAGATAGGACACGGAGACAGACATGCTCCCTGTGCCTGCGATGCTGTGGACTCTGAGGGACCGAGCCTGGGCATTCGTTTTGTGTCTCCTTCTGCACCTCGGGAAGAAAGGATTCTGTTGGCCAAGGTCCAGCAGGAAACAGAGCTCCAGCTTTTCTGGTTAAGCACAAAATGACAGGGGGCTTTCTGAAGGAAAGGACGAGGAGAGAGAGAGAGACACTTGGGGTTGGGGGAACTGAAGGTGCCCCGAGCACTGTATAGAAAGTAAAAACAGAACGCTCAGCTAAGCAATTGTTTTTCTCCTGGAGGCTAAAATTCATGGGCAGGTAGCCAATAGCCACATGAGGATAAGAAATGTAATCTGTTTATAATAAGTTTGCAGAATACCCCTCCTTGGTGTGGGGAGTGTACAGGACACTCTAACCCACCGTGACAGGGGTCTGCCATCCATAGTAAGTGCACCAGAGCTGGCAGGTCATTGTTGGTAAAGCCCAATTCCCCTGCTCATCTCCTTTCTCAATCATCCTCTTCCCTCTGGGGCAGATAAACACATTCCCAAAGATGATAGTTGCAGTGGCCAGGAGCCAGAGGGAGCTGCTTCTCCCTCCCTTGCTAGAGCCACTGCTGCTACTGTAGCAAAGACTCAAAGTGACCTCTCCAGGGTGGAAAGCACCCTGGGGGTGGCTCAGTCCCACTGGTGCAAGAAGCCAGGTGTCTGCAAATATTCTCCTGCAAAGTCTTGGGCTGTGCTAGGTCACTCCCACTTCTGGGCAAGATGCCAACCCTGGGCAGCTCTGGGCTGCCCCTGCCCCATAACACATTGTTGTCCTTCTCCACTGTCTGAACTTTCTGTGTGCCTGCCACTTCCCAGAACAATAGTGAATAAAAACAACAGCCAGCATTTATTAGACATTTACCATGAGACTAGTACTGTTAGGGGAGTCCAACCTGTGGCCTATGGGCTGCATGTTGATTTTGTGAAGGCTTTTTCTGCTTATCTGTGATATTGGATATCATGAAAATGTGCATGGGCCTTTTTTTTTTTTTTTAAAGATAATCAGCTTTCATTAGTGTTTTGCATTTAATGTGTAGCTCAAGATAACTCTTTTTCCAATGTGTGGCGGAGAAAAACAAAAAAGAGAGACTATAGGTACTTTATTTACATCGTTTAATTGTTCCTGCCCAGCAACCTTACGGGAAGATACTATTATTGTGCCGCTTTACAAATGTGGCAATGGAACTTCATGTTGAAGCCTGGAATGTAGAGGGCTTTAACAACTTGCCCAAACTCCCACCATTTGCAGGATCCATGGTCAAGTCTGAATTTGAACCCTGATCATACCCTGCCATTCTCTCACTTCCCAGCTAAACATTCCAAGAAGGGCATAGATCCATTGCTACCCCCATTTCTCCCTGGGAAACTAGAGAACAGATTTATTCTAGAACCATCTTCTGACCTCTGCAAACTCTGATCCCCAAAGGATAGTCTTTCTCTGCGTTCAGAATTGAGCAAACACTAAAATGTGATGGCTAAAAGCAAGAGCATCAGAGCCACATGGACCTGGCTTAGACTTCTGCTTTATCCTCCTGCCAAGCTCAGGCAAGTTACTCAGCCTCTGTAGGTCTCCAATTTCCCATCTGTAGAAAGAGACAGCACTGGAATGGTAGGCACTGGACTACCTATCAAGCCCAAGGGTTATTGTAGGAACTAAATGAGATGAAACATAAAGAGCTCCCAACCCTTGTTGGCAGGGAGAGGCAGCTCTGCTGAACACACAGTGACAAAAGCAATGAGGCTGAGAGGACATGTGGTTGGATGTCCCACCACCAAGATTTCACTCATTCTCTACCTTCTGACTATAAGAATCCTCCACCATTAGGGGAGGACCAGCTCAAAGACACACAAACCAGAAGCCCCAAGAACCCACAGTATGTATGTGGCTTTCTAACTCGATGCTACCATTTCCTGCGGGGAAGCACCTGCAGAAGTGCAGAGGGGGTGGGCAGGGGACTGGGGAAGTGCAGGCCCATGACAGGACTGAAGCCTGCCCTGTAGGAAGCAGAGGAGAAAATCTGCCTGCTGGTAGCTGGGTACTACTATGTACAGACCTCTAATCTCAGCCTGCCACTGAGGATTCATAGTGCAACCCTGGAGCCAACTGCTTCCTCTCTAGGCCTTGGCTCTTCCCTACCTTCAATGGATGACTTGGAAGTTACCTCTGAAGTGCACTGAATTTCTCAGGAACAAAGATGCTTTCAAGGCAGACCAGGGGGGAAAAAAAACACAAGATCCCTGTGTCTTGTGTCTTCTTCAAACCTCATGTTCTCCAAGAAGCCTCCCTGACCATCTCCCCTAAGTGGCCCTGACCTCCAGAACTAAAATGACATCCTGCCCACCCCCAGGCCACCTGTCACACTCCACCCACTTATCAGGCTTTACTTTTCCTTCATAACATGCACTGTTAACTAATGTCATGGGTCCATTTCTTGCTTGGTTGATAACCTTTCCCCTCATCAACATGTCACCAGGCAGAGGTCTGTGCTGTTGTCTTCCCTACTAAGTACCAGGGCCCAGAATGTCCTGGCACAGAAAATAGGCTCACTGAATAGTGGTTTAATTAACAATGAAAGGATGTAGAAACGACTCTTAAATCATTTAGGAAAATTACGAACTTACCAACACATCAGAACTGTAAGTGACATTTGCAAACATTACTATCACCAAACTTTGTGTTCAATTGAAGTTTGGTTCATACCATTTTTAAAAATGTCCCAAATGAAAATTGTTCTCCTTTGCTTTTTTCATAATAGCCAAAACCTGGAAATAGCTCTGGTGTCCCTCAATAGGAGAATGATCAACAAGTCAGTATATCCATGCAATGGAACACTACCCAGCAATACAAAGAATGACTTGCAAAATATGGATAAATATTAAAAACAGTATGCTAAAAGAAGGAGGCCAAATACCAAAGACTACATAATGTCACTTCTATCCATGCAGCATTCTAGAACAGGCAAAACTAATCTAGGATAAAAAAAAAAAAATACAGCCTATAGGAGGTGGCTGGGGAAGGGCCTGACATCTTAACAGAGGGATGTGTTATACTCATCAAGTGGTCTATGTGTTATTTGTCTATTTCAGTGTATGTACAATTTATCTCAGAAAACAAAAACACAAGCAAATATTGAACTGTAGTTATTGAAATGTATGCTGATATGTTTAGGGTGAATACTTACAACTTACTTTGAAACATATCCAATAAATAAAGATGTTAATTTGCAGATAGTTGGAGCTGTCATAGTTAGCCCATTTCTCCCATAAGTATTACTAAAAAGTCTGGACACTGTATGAAAAACAAACATAAGAGGATTCTGAAAGGTGGAGGGAAGACAGACTTAACTAGAGACTTGGGGACCAGAGGAACAGCATGGTGGTGAGTCCCCTAGTTTGGAGCTGCAGGACCTGAACTTAGAAATTCTGAATAAGGTCAAAAAAGCCACCACCACCCCCTCATGCCTGCTGTCTCTAGCCAAATGACCTGACCTTAACAAGACAGAAAATTTTTAAGTAATAACCATTCCATTCCAGCCAAACACTTAAAGAAAATATCACAGCCATCGCCCCCCGCCTTCACCAGCAGAGGGGCCAAGTCAAAATCCACCCCTCCATCCTCACTGTGCAGGGAACGAGGTGACAAACTCCTCTGCCCACTCCAATCCCATCCTCACTCTGTGGGAAATGAGGTGACACACTCCTCTGCCCACTCTAGTCCTCACCAGAGTGGTGCCTGAAGAAAGCTAAAGAGGAAGCTAAATTTTCATTCCTGCCTTATGGTAACAAGCCCCCCCACCTAGTGTCCCGTGGGCAACATCAAGGGAGCCTAAACTTCCATGCCAACCCACAGGAAGGAGGCATTCCTCCCCTTCCCTGCCATAGTGTTATTGGAGGAGAATCAGTGGAACTAGTGGAGAATCAGCGCTTCTACCTTTACCAAACAGTAGGAAAGAGACCCCTTCCTCAGGTGTCAACAGAGGCCAAGTGAGGAGCCTGGACTTCTACCCCACCTGGCAATATAATGGGGCAGTTCCCTCCCTTCACTCCCCACCAAGCCCTCTCCTACAGGGGCACTTTCAGAGAAAATCAATTAAAATAGGAGATTCAAGTAAGATGAAGAATCTCGTAACATAATGTCAAGGTTTCAGTAGAAAATTTCTTATTGTACTAAGAACCAGGAAGTTCTCAAACGGAATGAAAAAAAGACAAGTAATAAATTCTAACACTGAGAAGACAGAGATGATGGAATTATATGACAAATGTTTTAAAGCAACCATCACAAAAATGCTTCAAAGAGCAATGACAACAGTCTGGAAACAAATGAAAAAATAGAAAGTCTCAGGGAAGAGAGATGCAATACAAAGAAGTAGCAGCAAATGAAAACTTTAGGACTGAAAATATAATAACCAAAATTTAAAAAAAGAAACCCCAACTCAATAGAGATACACAACAGCAGAATAGAGGGGGCACAGGGAAGAATCAGTGAACCAGAAGATAGGACAATAGAACATTCATTCTGAACAGTAAAGAGGAAAACATAGACCTCCCCCGCCTCCCCCAAAAGAAGAAAGCCTCAGAAATCTATGAAGCTAATAAGGCTATAACAAAAGATCTAACTTCTATGGCATTAATGTTCTGTAAAGAGAGGAAAAGAGGACAGAACTGAAAAAATAGTCAAAGAAATAATGGCTCAAACTTTCCCAGATTTGGCAAGAGACATTAACCAATAGATTAAAGAAGGTGAACAAATCCCAAACACATTAAACCCAGAGAAATCTACACTAAGACACATCATATAGTCAAACTTGTGAAAACCAAAGACCAAAGGGAGGGGGGATCTTGAAAGCAGACAGAAACAACACTTCACCTATAGGAGAAAAAGTAGTAAATTTTTATTAGAAACCAAGGAGGCCTGAGTACTTTCAAGTGCTGAAAGAAAATCACTGCCAACACAGAAACTTATACCCAGCTGTAAAACCCTTTCCATTGAAAAGATCCTTTAGGAATAAAAGGGAAATCAAGAAATTCTCAGAGGAAGGAAAACTAAGTGCATTTGTCCCCAGCAGACATACTGCAAATGAATGGCTAAAAAGTTTTCTAAACAAAAAGGAAATCATAAAAGAAGGAATATTAGACTGCCAGTAAGAAGAAAGAGCAAAGTAAGCAAAATTATTGGTAGATACATAGATTTTCCTTCTCCTCTTAAGCTTTCCAAATTATGTTGACAGTTGAAGCAAAAATTATAATACTAATGTGATCCTAAATGTATGTAGAGGAAATATTTAAGCATCTATATTATAAACAGAGAGGATAATAGGAGGCAAAGATGGCACTAGCAGACTATGGGATTGATAGTTGCCAAAAAATTCTTTGATAAAATGCAATAAACATTCTTTTTTTTTTTTTTTTGTACGAAAGGTCTTTATTGGTGGGGGAAGCTGCAGAGCAGCATTAAGGAGGAGGGGAGAGAGAGAGAAAAGACACACGGGGGGACAGGGGGGAGAGGAGGAGGAGAAGAGAAGAGGAAGAGCAAACATTCTTGATAAAAACTCTCAGTGAACTAAGAATAAATGGGCATTTTCTCAACCTGTTAATGTGCATCTATGAAAAACTTACAGCCAATGTCATTCGTAATGGTGAAAGGATGAATATTTTTTTCCTATGATCAGAAACTCTCACCAATGCTATTCAGCATTATACTGAAGGTGCTATCCAATGCAACATGGCAATAAATGGAAATAAAAGAGATCCAGATTGCAAATAAACACGTAAAGTTGTCCTCATTTGCAGATGCATCTATGTAGAAAGTCCTATGGAATAAAATAACTGCAAGAACAACAACAAAAGACTTCAGGGAAGATACAGTATATAGAACTAATGTACAAAAATCCATTGTTGGCTCGGCGCCTGTGGCTCAACAGGTTAAGGCACCAGCCATGTACACCTGAGCTGGTGGGTTGGAATCCAGCCTGGACCCGCCAAACAACAATGACGGCTGCAACCAAAAAATGGCCGGGCGTTGTGGCGGGTGCCTGTAGTCCCAGCTACTTGGGAGGCGGAGGCAAGAGACTCGCTTGAACCCAGGGATTGGAGGTTGCTGTGAGCTGTGATGCCACAGCACTCTATCCAGGGTGACAGCTTGAGGCTCTGTCTCAAAAGAAAAAAAAAAACAAAAACAAAAATCCATTGTTTCTATATACATTGCTATACACTTGAATATTTCCAATGAACAATTGGAAATTAAAGATTTAAAAATATCATTTATAGTAATGTCAAAAATATAAAATATTGGCTCGGCACCTGTGGCTCAATGGGCTAAGGCGCCAGCCACGTACACCTGAGCTGGCAGGTTCGAATCCAGCCCGGGCCCGCCAAACAACAATGACGGCTGCAACCAAAAAATGGCCAGGCATTGTGGCGGGCGCCTGTAGTCCCAGCTACTTGGGAGGCAGAGGCAGGAGAC
>CAUYRH010174392.1:0-34603 GCA_963574655.1 Perodicticus potto
ACCTACTAAATGCAGAATACAATGTTTTCACACAATAAACCAGAAAATCCCATGAAGGTTATGTCGAACAGTTGGATGAAAATATTTCAGATTGTATATGAAGCCCACACACTGTACCCCATGATTGCACTAATGTACACAACTATGATTTAATAAAAAAAAATTTTAAATAAATTAAAAAAATAAAAAAAATTCAAAATGCCTACAACACAATAGGCATTTCTTTAAAAAAATTAATTAAACAAATATATTGTGCTGTATTTCTCATATTAACATTCCATTTCAAAATGTAAACTTAATTTTTCTTAATTGGTTTTGTTCTATTATAAGGCCCTGGATTGTTTTCTCTATTGCATTAATTTTGGGAAGTGAAAATAATCTTTATTTATGTTTTCCTGAAAATTATCTGCTCACTCATAATTGAAAGGTTTTCTGCTCAATACTCTTGGATAAATTCACAGCAAATGTCATGCAAATATACTGTAGGTGGTAAACTTTTTGCTATATTGGATGTGTCTGTATACATTATTCTTTATAATGCCATATTTATAGATTTCTATGTCCATCTATGAAGATCAGTTTCTCTGAATTACTGCCCATGGGAATATGTATGGCAGTATAGATGACTGATTATTACTGGTCAAATTCTTTTCTTCAAGTAGTTTGTTTTGACACAGACATCAGTAAGTGGTTTTTCAGAAAAAGCTTAGCTTAATGGGTCATCGCATAAGCTATTTGACATTTGTCCCCAGTCAGACCGGATGCCACATGAAAAATTGACTCTGGCGAAGAGGCTCCCAGGAATAAACAGTTCTCTAGTGTTGCTCACAGGGGACTTGGGAAGGTGAGCGGAACTTCAACTTGTCACGGATGCACTGTTCTGACAAACATAAGTAGATGCTAATGGCTAAATCGTGACAGAATAAAGTCCCACAACCATATGGCTAATTGCCACAACAATATCTTCAGTGTTATTAATCAAGTTTTCGTAGTGTGCCATGATAATTGGAATAATTAGAAACAGCATAGGCTTTGCTTGTCTCCACCACACATTTTGCAGACAGGGACCTCAAACAACCTCAACTGCACTTTGAATACTATGTTGTTTAGTGCTGTCTTTTCCTCAGAAATAATTTGGTTAATTAATGAATTAACTGCTTACCACCAGAGCGTTTTGTGCTAGCTTCTATAGAAGCACAAATATCTAAATGAGACTACCAAACCCTCTGTGTGTCTATTTAAATAAGCAATATTCCTTTAAGGCAGAAATAGAAATCTGCCCATTGTGGATCTTATAGTTTGAAAGATGAATTCATTGTACACTACTTTGGATGATGGACACTCACTTTTTGGTCATATACTTCCCCTTTTAGCTAATTCAGTTAAGAAAATAAAGAATTAGAAAGCAGTTAAATAAATTACAAGATAGAAGGATTTGCATAATTTGTCTCAGTCAAGTACTCGATACGTAGTAGTGGTCTCACAGTGAATTTTTTTGAACATGTCTTTCAATTATGGATGAAGTAAATGTTACCAGCTTTAATATCACAACTGAAGCTTAATTTTCCTGTGGCTAATATTGAAATATACTGATTTCAGTATCTGTTCTCCATCTTAATAGTGGGATGAGAATATATTTGTGATTGGCACAGTGCTTTAATTAAGAGGGCCGTGTTGCTTTGTGAGGAGGTGACTGGACAGGAAAGACAGAAGATTGATGACAACAAGCACGTGGTGCTGCAGAGCCCTTAGGCCAACGGGTAAAGGAAAATAGCTGCTGTAGATGTCATGGTTAAACCGCTGCTATGATTTTTTGAGTATGTAAGTAGTCATAGTTTGAATTCTGTGCCATCTCAATTCTTGCTTTCCTTTCTTTTTTTTTGTCTCGTTGTATTCCTTAACTAAAGATAAGTCATATCATACAGGTCTAAAGTTTTAGGTTCACTGGGTGTCTTCAGCTTAAAAGTATCTGCAAAGTTCTCCAAGTAAAAATAACTAATTAGAAATACTGTTTCGTTATCAGTTTAGGATTGTCCTAAATCAGAAATTGTTGCTTCTGTGACCCTATACTCTGTAAAGTTTTAAATCAGTGTTACTCAGTTTCTTTTACTTGAGTCTTTTTCCCCTCCGTCTTTTCCTTTGCCTCTCAGGATGGAATGAGAGGCACAGAGTTGAGATCATATGAGGAAAATTGAAAGTTGTAGGCAAGAAAACCTTGTGCTTTCCTTCATCCAACTTAATTTATAATTATATTCATGCTGGATAAATGATTTTAGACTTTTTTACTTTTTTTCCTCCTACTTTCTTTTTACTATTTATTAAAATAGAGGCTAGACAGAGGAAAATGAAGCTGTTCATTTGGTACTCATTAATAGTTAGTGTGAAAATGTGGAGGAAAAAATTAAACTAACATCTAAAATGAAGTTTGGATTATGTGTAGATGTTAATTGGTTCATGTCCTGTTTTACATAAAGTACAATTGTGTTCATTATTTAAACTTCAAGTTTATTCTTTGTATTAATCATAATGCTTTTGCCTACAAGCTTCAATAAACCTTACCTCAAACTCACTCAGGCATTAAGGAACTTCATTATTCTACAGACCTAAAGTCTAGAAGTACTGCAACACAAAGGTCTCAACTGAGGACCCCAATATTTCCCATTTCTCCACTGTGTTAACCTCATAATCAGTTTCTTAAGACTCATTCTCTTGTAAACACAAAGTGACTGACAATGACTTTGAAGCTGATTTTGGCTTTCTCGTTTTAGCCAAACAGGTAAGAGAGAATGAAACCTTTCCAAAGTATGAGATAAGTTTCATTTAATCTGCTTGGGCCAAGAACTGTTTCCACGGTATTATCTTCTACTGTTTACCTTGAACTAATTGGTGTCTACTTTTACAGCAGTGGTTCTTACAATGGGGTCCCTGGACCAGATTCATCAGCATGCCCTGAGAGTATATTACAAAAGTGAATTGTCCAGCTCTTCCCTAAACCCACTAAATCAGAAACTCCAGGGCCGTACCTCAGTCCTCTGTGTTTTTAAAAAACTTCTAATTAATTTTGGTGCATGCTATGTTTGAGAACCACTTTACCTCTAAAGCACGGATGCTATAGACTTTTTTTCGGAATAATATTGAGACAGAGAGATAGATGAACTAAATCTAGTCAGTTTAGGAAGGAATAATGCCAGGAGGATTTTTGGCAAACTATCACCTTCCATGTATTTTAAAATTAAAATAATTAAATACGGTATACCTTCTCTTTTGTGAAGTTGTTTATGTATGATTCAAGGCTCATTTGTAATGAAACTCAAACATACCAAATTCCTTTCTTCGGAGGTCTGATGTGGCAAATAGTACTTACCTAATATTCATTTACTCTTTTTCTTCCTTACTAAAATAGCTCTCATTTGGAGTTTGTTGGGGGGCTTTCTTGTTTTGTTTGCTTTATTTTGTTTCTTAGAATGACACTTCATCTAGCTTCAGGAGTGCAGTATGACACAGTTCTGGCTATTTTAACCTCTTCTCTCTAGGAAATTAATGTCAGATATCTGCTTTCCTAGGATAGGTGCAGCCCTTTTCTCTTTATCATTTTTATTCCTTCCTTATGTGATTGCTGGAGATGTAGCAGCCATTTTATAACTATGAGTAAACGCCAAAGAAAACTGAAGATACCTTAGCCTTGACCTCTTTGAGTGACAGAATTAAAGCCAGCAATCACAACTTGAGACTTCTGGTAGTTACATGAGACACCTCATTTTTTAAGGTACTGTTTAGGTTTTTTCCTTTTTTTGGAGAAAAAGTCTTGATCTGTCAGTCTGGCTGCAGTGCAGTGGCATCATCATAACTCACTGCAACCTCAGACTCCTGAGGCTTAAGTGTTCTCCTGCCTCAGCCTCTACAACAGCTGTGACTACAGGTGCCCACCACCACAACTGGCTATTTTTTCTCTTTTTTTGTAGAGATGTAGTCTTGCTCTTGCTCAGGCTGGTCTGGAATCCTTGACCTCAAGAGATCCTCCCAACCTGGTCTCCCAAAGAGCTAAGATTACAGATGTGAGGCACCAAACCCAGGGTTTTTTCCTTACTTGCAACCAAATGTGATTCTAATTAATTAACATAGTGTAATTGTTTTCATAAATGGAAAACCATGTAGCTTTCCAGTTTCAAGATTCTTTTTTTCATTATTTAGACCTTACTTTCTACCTATCTAAAATATCATTACAAAGCACTCGGCATAGTGTTTAAGCTCACATGCCTTACTTAGGCTTGCCTCTCTCCTTTCCATGTCTTACACACTATCTTCAGTAAGTTATACAACTTCTTTGACCCATAGTTTTCTCAAATGTAAAATAATAATACTTCATTTGACTAGTAAAGGGATTAAATATGTTAATAGGTTTACACTGCTAGCCACACCTGACATATTATAAAGCCTGAGGAATAGTGATTCTATGATGTTGAAGCTCAGTGGCAATGAATGTGATCTATATCGTTCAATATCATAATGTTCAGCAGCATAAGAATAAGGTCATGGAAAACAAGGGATGAAGTCAGCATGAGCTTTTTTTCTTTATAATACTTATTTGGGCACTATGAAACTTTCAAAAGCTCACTATGCCAAAATAAGATCTTCAGTAATTATGAAAATGCATTTTGTTCTGTCTGGATGACACCTCAACTCTATGTCTTTAAAGGAATTCATCACATAAATTTTCCAACATAATAGCTGAAACATGTCCTGTGTCACTTGGTAATTCATAAAATTTAAACTGGATTCTGTAGAGACTTCTTAAAGTGCTAGTCATTGTTTAGATTCTTTGCAGGGCAGGAACTATCCTATTTAATTTGTATTCTATGATATTTAAAGCAGTTAAATGTGCAAGTGGGCATTAATGGTGCTTTTTGCTGATAGAAAGTGAGAAGTCAGAAACCCAAAAGATGAGCGATCCTTCCGAGAATTGAGACGAAAGGAAAACGGAGTCTCGGTTCTGTGTGGGTAATGAGGTCTTTATTCCACTGGTGCAGATGGGGTGAAATCAGAACGGAATTCCACACGTGGGCTATGGCAACTGGGGACTTTAAGGGTCCGGGAGGCAGGGATTGGTGCATTTGTTATTTCCCAGGTGGGACATGCACTTGATCCTTCCTAGACAGGTCAGTACATCCTATTCTATCAGAAAGTAGAGCAATTATTACAAAGAAATGTTTTTTCTGTGTTTTTCAGCCTGGGAGTTGTGACTCTGCTGTTTGGAATCATAAATGGATTCTTCTAATTATGATTTAGTTATTGATTGTACTCCTCTCTGACCACCAGAAAGACCTAGTAAGAGAGGGGATGCATCCGGGCAAAGGCTCACAGCATTATGGAAATATCAACTCAAATATATTGCTTATAAAACATACACTTTGTGATCTTCCACCCTTACATATCCTGTTAAGAGGTGTTTGTACTCCCAAGTAATAGTTACTGATTCTTATCTTTTATTTTTTGACAGAGAAAAACTTACTAAGGGCCACATCTTTGGATCTCCCACCCTCCACGTTAGGGTCAGATGAGACCATACTTGTCAAGATATGTTATATGTTTAGTAATACTAATCTACTAAAATGATCAAATGAATATTTACTATTTTTAAGATGCTCTTATAAGAAGTAATTGCACTTCTTGTCTTTGGGTATATATACTCAGATTTTAAAAATCTCTATCTTATTTTGATTAAAACAGTACATGGATAATTGATTTTACACAGATTTTGATATTTTTTCTAAGCTGACTGGCTTATCTGTGCTTTATCTGTAGATTTAACACTACCTCCCCCCAAATTTTATGCAGTATTTGCCTTTAAATACACAAAGTCAGATCACTTTGGAGGAAATAGAAAAGTTCTCAGCTCCAGTTACCTTGATGAATCCTTTTCAGTACAATTCTATGGAAATATGAAAACTATTTATACAGAGATTATATCAAAAGCTAACTTAGCAATATCTCACTGTTCAGATTTAGCTAGATCTTGATGTGAAAGACCAGATCCCACAGTCCTTAGAATGAGAAAGATATACTTCCTTTTATCAGTGATGTTGTGTTTAAGAAGAGTTAGGCTTTCTTCCATGGCATCATTAAGAAATAGAGAAGATTCTTAACAGTTTTATGGTCAGGTAGTCCTACCTTGGTTTTAATTTTCTTTCTACTTCTATTTTTTTTTCTTAATCAGGCTCAGGCATGCCACCGGTGCTCTAACCACTGATCTAGGGCACCTAGATCCTTGGTTTTAATTTTGATCCTAGTGTTACCATAGCTCTATAACCTTAGGCTAGTTACTTAGCTGTCTTTCAGCTGTAACTGCGTCATCTGTAAAATGGGGACATTTATAGTTAGCTCCCATAATTGATATAAGTTTAGAAGAAAATGCTATGTAAAGTATACAGAGCAAGTATCTTCAATTAATGTTAGTTCCCCTATGAATCACCTAGTCTTTACATAGCCCAAGAATTAACATCAATTTGAATTTCTAAAGGAAAAGATTTCTGTAACCTCCAGGCTGTTCATAAAGGCAGTATCTTTTATGGAACTGGTAATACCTATCTCAACAGTTACTACTTGACCTCCACACCTCCAGCTATTCCCTCTCATGGTCATTTGGAGTCTTGTTATTTTTAGTAACTACACCACCTCAAAAACCCCCATCTTAAATGTGTTACTATGTGAGGTGTTTTGCCACCTCACTCCTTTTCATTAAGGCATCTCCAACACAGCTTGACTTCCCAATCATTTAACTTACCTGTTTTTCCATTGTCATTTATTCTACTAATGTTCTTAGTTTCCCAGCTGTGTTATCTTTCATCATTTTAATCACTTCCTTGTATTTATCTTCAATGCTCTTTCCCCTTCTCCCTTTGTTATAGAAAAACCCAGACCCTTCTCCTGTTTAAGTGAGCAGCTGAAAGTGGTAGGGAAAAAATACGTGGTATAACTATGCTTACTGAAATCACTTTCTCTAGTTTCCAGTGGACCTCCGCACTGTCTTGCAATTCTGCTGTATTTCTTCTCTCGCTCTTTTTTTTTTTTTTTGAGATGGAGTCTCACTTTGACACCCTTTGTAGAGTGCCATGGTGTCATAGCTCACCGCAACCTCAAACTCTTGAGCTCAAGCAGTCCTCTTGCCTCAGCCTCCCAAGTAGCTGGGACTACAGGGGCCTGCCACAACACCCACCTAGTTTTGTAGATGACTCCTGAGCTCAAGCAATCCACCTGCCTTGGCCTCCTAGAGTGCTAGGACTACAGGCTTGATGGTAGGGCCTTCCTCTCTTCTTAAATACTTTTCAACACAGCCTTCTCCCCACCCTGCCCCCCCCCAACTCTCATTATACTCTTGGTACTTGTTTTACTGAGATCAGGGAAGGAAACTTCCTCAACATTCCCAGTATTCCCCCCAATACTGACCCTTATCCCTCTGCTTAGACACTGTACTGGTTTCTACTATCTGTTACGCAAATAATTTTTTCCAACAGTTGTATCTATTTCTTCCTATGTCCTTAATTTTCTCATCTTTACTGTATTTTTTAATTGTGTAAATAAAGCATTTAATGTACTGATCATTTTGGTAAGTTTGATGCATCACCACCATATTAACAACTGAGCTAGTAATTGTGTAGCTTTATCAACCAACATTAACTGATTCATTTTTGTGATGCTGCTGAGGAATTAGCTGTTTCAACAGAGGTTCAGGGCAAGGGCTTTTTGAGAAATAAGCAAATTCATTTTGTATACCTACAAAAACTTTATGAGGTCTGTTAACTTTTCATCATTTATAATTTTATCTTCTTAAGATTAGTGGTAAATGGTTTGGTTTTTTGTTTTTAACTCAAAGTATTTTTAACTGGCTATATGAAATACATTCCTGGGCTTCTTTCTTATAAGTTGGTTTTGGCCATCATCTTTGATGACTTCATTCAGTGGCTGAAGCGCCAGGTGACACTGTCTCTACCTATACTGTATCATTCATATTATACTGTATATACTGTAACATGTAAACAGGCTGGAATCTCCCTCATCTGAAGAAATAAGAAACAACATTAAAACAGCCCAACTCGACCACAAATCCCCTCCAGCTATTTCCTATTTCTTACTATCCATAAGAGCAGTGGTTCTCAATCTGTGGGTCGCGACCCACAGGAACTGTATTAAAGGGCTGCCACATTAGGAAGGTTGAGAACCACTGCATTAGAGTAACTCTACAAGAATGGCAGGGGGCAGTGCAATTTTCCAATTCCTCAATTTCCGTTCTCTTTTAAACCCACTATTCTCAGTCTGCCCTCCCTCCATCCTCTACCCAACTCCACCTAACCACATTTATCCTATGTTAGTACAGTTTTTCTTTCTTTCTTTCTTCTTTCTTTTTTCTTTTTTACCCAGGGCGATAGCATGACAGAATCTCACGCTATCGCCCTGGGTAGAGTGCCATGGCGTCACAGCTCACAGCAACTTCAAACTCTTGGGCTTAAGTAATTCTCTTGCCTCAGCCGCCCAAGTAGCTGGGACTACAGGTGCCTGCCACAACACCTGGCTGTTTTTTGGTTGTGGTTGTCATTGTTGTTTAGCAGGCCCAGGCCAGGTTCGAACCAGCCAGCCCCGGTGTATGTGGCAGGTGCCCTAACCAATTGAGCTACAGGTGCCAAGCCCATTGGTTATTTCTTTTATTACTTAGGCTTTTGTCTTTGAAAACATTGATTTTTCCCTCTTTCTTGAAATAGTCTCTCTACTTGGTGTCCTGAACACCCCACTCTGGTTTTTCCCCTACCCCCACTATTTCTTCTTAATCTCCTTTCTAAGCTCATTTTCCGCTTCCTGACTGCTAAATATTGCATGTCCCAGGACTCAGTTCTCACACTTTTTCTCTTCTGTATTTCCCCAGGTGATCTTACATAGTCCTGTGGCTTTTTAGTATCATATCTAAGTTCATAAGTCTCAAAGGTATCTCTAACCTCTGCTTCTCCTCTGAGTTTTAAATTCATATATCCAATTGTGACTACCCCTCTGAAATCCACAACTATGTCCAAAAATACACTCTTCATTCTCACAATTGACAGATTATATAACAAAATCCTTACTAAGCCTGCATTCTTTCCTTAACCTCCCACAGTGTCTAAATCTATAATGTTAATTGTATAGTAATGAACCCCAGGTCAGCTTAAGGTCAGTAAGGGCTCCTCAATGGGTGTTCTGAGTAGCAAACAGTTCCCAACGGCAGTTTGCTTCCTAACTATAAGTAGGTTCCTGCTCTTCACTGTTAGCCACTTCCCTGCCACTTGGTTACCTTCTATAAGACCCAACACCTTGACTTAAAGATGTTACAAATAATTCATACCAAAATATTTGTACCAAATGACTGATAGATACAATTTTAGTATTTGTGCGTCTATATTAATAAAGCCAAAGAATTGTATGGATATCATGTAGAATTTTGAGATTTTCAAATTTAGGAAACCTTATCTTGAAAGTATAACTTTCTGGGTCTCAAGTACTAATTTCAGAAGACTTTATCTCATATCATAGGAAATAGTCCATATTGTTGAAAATAATAAAAGCTAAAAACTCCCCACTGGAAATTTCTGAGGGGCAATGTAACATAAGGAAGGTAGAATTCTGTACTGTGAATTCAGAGATGAGAAGTGAATCCTGGTTCTGCCACTGTCTCACTGATTGTCAGACAAGTCTCTTGACCTCTCAGTTTCTCATTTCCAGCTCATCTCATAGACAGTCTGTCACAGGTTAGGTCGACAGGAACACAGCAGAACACACTGAGTAATGATCATGGAAATGGATGGAAAGCAATTCTTGGCAATAGATGTAAAAAACAATTAGCATGTGCTACCCAGATTATCTCTAATGTGTACTGTCAAAGACAAGACTAAAGGACTTTTACAGGCATGTCCAGCTCTAACACACCATAGTTCTTAAGTGGATTTTGGAAAGGTGGCTAAGAATATTTATTCAACAAAGATACATTGATTAGGCATTGATTTTACAGTAATTGGGGGGGGCAAAGAACTCAAAGAAAAATGTATGCCCTTATGGAGTTTCTGTTACAATAAAGGAGATAGAGAGTAAACACATAAATGTGAAATATAGATTGTTAGGCAATAATAAGTGCTATGGAGAAAAATAAAGAGGGAAGGATCAAAAGAGTATAGAAGGACTTAACAGTTACAGTTTTTAATTGGGTGGTCAGAGAAAGTCCCCCTGAGCTGGTGACATTTGAGGAAAGACTCGAAGTAGCTATGGGAGCAAACCATGCATATTTCAGGAGAGAAAGCCTCTAAAAAGATAACCCTGCAAGTGCAAAGGTCCTGAAGCAGAACTATGACTGATGTGCTCAAAGCCAGTGAGGCTGAAACCAAGTGAGCAGGACAATAGTAGGAAATGAGGCGAAAGAGTGAACCAGATTGAGGAGGTGCTTGAAAGCCGTTGAAGGACATAAGCTTTTATTCTGAATTGTTAAGCCATTAGACAAATTTGAGCAAAAACATGACAACATCTGACTTAAAACCCTTAGAAAGGATCACTCTGGAATCAGTGATTAGAATAGACTATAGAAGACAAGGGCAGAAGAAGGGAAATGAGTTAAGAAGCTATTTCAATAATAATCATTTTCCATTAGAAGAAAATTTCCACTAGGGAATAAACTTCATGAGGACAAGAGATTGTTGTCTATTTTGATTACTTACATAATCTCACCTTTTAAAACAGAAATTGATGTGTATCAAACCCTCAAACATTCTTCAATTAAATAAAAGGTAATTTTTTAAAACTAAATAAATGATTAGTCAATAGAAGTGAAAAGTAATGGTGTTATCGGTAAAGTTGATATTAAGATGAAAGAGCAGGATGGTATTAGTAAAGTTGGTGGAGGGGGGTTAGATTGTGAATATATATTCTGAGGGTAAATCTCACCACATTTGCTGATATATTAAATTTAAGATATGAGAAAAAGAGAAATCAATGAAGATTCCAAGGTTTGGGCTCTTAATCAACTAGAGGGTTGAGTTGCTGTTTCCTCCTTTGGAAAGACTTGTGAGAGGTGCAAGAGTTTGGACATTTTCAGTTTGTAATGACTCTATGATTTCTACATACAGAGGGTCTTTGATTGCCACATACAGAGGGTCTAGAGCAGTGGTTCTCAAACTTCCTAATGCTGCGACCCTTTGATACAGTCCCTCATGTTGTAGTGACCCCCAACCATAAAATTATTTTTATTGCTACTTCATAACTGTAATTTTGCTACTGTTATGAATCATAATGTAAATATATACTATGTAGGATGTATTAGGTGACCCCTGTGAAAGGGTCATTCGACCCCAAAGGGGTCACGACCCACAGGTTGAGAACCTCTGGTCTAGTGCCCGGCAAGATGAAGTAGGCACACTCTATTTCTCCATCTGTATGCAGCTACAAAGTCTTATGAGAATGAGTGGTATACCATGGAATAGCCAGTTGAGGACTGTGGTTAAGTAAATGACAGGACAGGACGCATGTTAGAGAAGACCAGAATTTGAAGTAACAACAAGCTGGCAGGAAGTTTCCCCTTTTCACCGCTTCACTCTCCCCAGTACGGATGGAACAAAGTTCTGCTCTTTGATTAGTTATTTCAGCTTGTCTCTTTATCAGTATTTTGTATATGAAAACAAGTTTCATGCAGGATTCAATACAGTATTTTTGTGTGTGTGAATGCCTGTTTATATTTCCATAATAATATTTAATCATTTCCTCTTTACATACTATATTTCTAGTACTCTAAGAAATGAGTACAATCACAGAGGATTTATCTATCCCATCATTTATTTACTTACTTGAATTTAATACTATATTTAATACTACATTAAGCTAGGTTGTAAAAAAATCTCTATTTGCCATTTTTGTTTATGTCAGTGGTTCTCAACCTTCCTAATGCTGCAACCTTTTCATACAGTTCCTGTGGGTTGCGCCCCACAGGTTGAGAACCACTAGTTTATGTGATTGTTTAGCATTCAAAGTTTTTGTGACTTAATGTGCCAGTATCTGCAGTCCATATAGAAGTATTGATTCACTTTAACAATTTTCTTTATGCTCCTTTGTAGTCATTTTCTTCATCGACTCCTAATCTCTAACAAACACCGATCTGTTCAATCTGTCTCTGTAGTTTCGCTGTTCCTAGAATATCATATAAATAGAATCATGCAGTATGTTAACTTATACATCATTTATTTTATTTATCATAACATTTAAAATTCATTCTTATTGCCTGTATTAGTAGCTCATTGTTTATTACTACTGAGTAGTGTTACAGTGTTTGGATGTACTACAATCTACGTATCCTTTTACCAGTTGAAGGATGTTTGAGATTTTCCAGTTTGGGTAATTAGAGATAAAACCACCATACATGTTCATCTGCAAGTATTTGTGTGAACATATTTCTCTTGGGTAAATCCCAAGGAGACAGATCATTGGGATGTTTGGTTAAATACACGTTTAACTTTGTAAGAAATAGCAAAATGGTTTGCGAATTGTTTCCCAAAATGGCCCTGCTTTTTCAGGTATCACCAATGTCTGAGTATTTCAGTTATTTTATATCTTTGTCACCACTTGGTTTTGTCATTTTTAAAAAAGATGTTTTAGTAGATATGTAGTAATATTTCATTATTTTAGTTTGCATTTCCCTACTAATTAACCATGTGGGCATCTTTGTATATTTTTTTTGTTATTCATAACCTCTTCTTTGGTAAAGTGTCTGTTCACAGCTCTTGTCCATTTTTAAAAATTGGAATATCTGTTAATTATAATCATGTCATGAGAGTTCGTCGTATAGGCAAGAAATAAGTCTTTGTTCATATGTGTATTTTGTAAATACTTTCTTACAATGTGTTGCTTATAGTTTCACTTTCTTAACAGTATCTTTCAAAGAGAAACTTTTAATTTCAATAAAGTCCAGTTTATTCATTTCTTTTGACCAGAGTTGTATGTTTCTTAAGAAATTTTTGCATTCATCAGTGTCACAAGATTTTTCTTTTTACTTATTTTAAAGGTGTTCTACAATTTTTACCTTTAGGCCTATTATCTATTTTGAGTTAATGTTTGTGTATAGTGTGAAATATAGGTACAAGGTTCTTTGTTGTGTAGTATATGTACAATTACTCCAACCTCATGTTTGAAGAAGACCATCCTTTCATGATTAAACTTCCCTGACATCTTTAGCACGAATCAATTGACTGCACATATATATATATATATATATATATATATATATATATATATATATGGCTGTTTTTCCAAACTTTATTCTGTTCCATTCTGTAGGTATCTTTTACCAGTACTAAGCTGTCTTGATCATTTACCTTTATACTAATTCTGCATATCATGCAGTATGAGTCCTACAACTTTGTTTTTCTTTTTAAAATTGTTCTGGCTATTTTCATTCCTTTACTCTTCCATTCTTATTTTAAAAATCTCCCTATTGATTTTGCCAGAAACCATGCTAAGATTTTATTTTTTTACATTTCTGATTAGTATAAGGACATATACTATTAGGTTACATTGTTTGTGTTTGTTTTAAAAAGTGGGAGTTGTATTTGAGTTCTTCACCCAGGACATGTGCCATGTACCCCTACATTGTACCTGTTAGGGGAGAGCTTACTGAATCTCTTCACTCCCTTCCTCCCTCCCCTCTTCTTGAATTTAATTGTGTTTTTCCTTTTGCCATCCACCATGGTATCTTTCCATTTATATAGGGCTTTGTGAGTCTTTTTTTAAATTTTTTTTGAGACAGTCTTACTTTGTCGCCTCTGTGGTAGAGTGCCATAGGGTCATAGGTCACAGCAACCTCAAACTCTTGGGCACAAGCAATCCTCTTGCCTTGCCCTTCCAAGTACGGGGACTATAGGTATCTGCCACAATGCCTGGCTCTTTTTTAGAGATGAGGTCTTGCTGTTGCTCAGTCTGGTCTCTAACTCCTGAGTGCAGGTGATCCACCCTCCTCTGCCTCCCAGAGTGCTTGGCTTACAGGCGTGAGCTACCACACCTGGCCCTGGGAATCTTATTTTTCAATGTTTTTCATGCAAATATTACATTTATTTCTTCTATTTATCCGAAAGTAATTCATCTATGTTTTCGGTGCTATTGTAAAGATGCTATTTTTTTAAATTTCAATTTCTTTTTTTTTTAATTAAAGCATTTTTAATTGACATATACTTGTTCATATTTATGGGCAGGTAGAGATATTGTGATACATATAATACACAGTGATTAGATCCGGGTAATTAGCACATTCATCGTTGGGAACATTCAGTACATTCTTGTTACCTGAAACATGTATTAACCATAGTCACCGTACAATACTATAGAACATTAGAACTAATTCTTCCTATCTTGTTATAATTTTGTATCCATTATAAATTTCTCTCTCTCCCTTGTTCCTTTTACCTTTCCCAGCCTCTAGTATCCTCGGTTCAATGTTTTACTTCTACGAGACCAAACTTTTTGTAGCTTCCACACATGGGTGAGAACATGCAGTGTTTAGCTTTCTGTAGCTGGCTTATCTCACTTAACATAATGTCTTCCACTTCCTTCCATGTTGTCAACAATGACAAGATGTTATTCTTTCTCTTGCAGTTAAACACTATTCTATTGTGTACATACAAATTTTCTTTATTGGACACACGGGTTGATTCCATATCTTAGCTATGATGAATAGTGCTGCAGTAAATACCCGGGTGCAGATGTTTCTTCAATGTACCGACTTCCTTTCTTTGAATAAATTTCCAGTAGTGGATGGGATTTCTGGAGCACATGGTACTTCTCTTCAAGGTTTTTTGAGGAGCCTTCGTATTATTAATTTCAATTTCTGGTCATTTATCTCTAGTATATAAAAATATAACTAATTATGGTATGTTAACCTTTCATGTTAAATCCTTTCCAAACTCACTTATTAGTTTTAAGAACCCTTTTCATATATTGTTTGGGATTTTGTCAGCAATTATGTTACCTGCACTTAAAATTTTTTTCCTTCCTCGTCAGCCTCCATGCATTTTTATGTACGGTTGGAAATGATTTGCTAATATCTTATGAAGAATTTTTGTGCTTATGTTCATGATGAATATTAGTCTATGGTTTTTCTCATAGTGTTCTGGCTAGATTTGGAGGTCTTTTTTTTTTTTTTTTTTTTTTTTTTATTAATTTTATCAATTTGTTACCCTGGGTACAGTACCATGGCATCACAGCACACAGCAACCTCCAACTCTTGGGCTTAAGCAATTCTCTTACCGTAGCCTCCCAAGTAGCTGGGACTACAGGCACCCACTACAACACCACAACGCCTGGCTATTTTTTAGTTATAGTTGTCATTGTTGTTTGGAAAACCCAGGCTGGATTCGAACCGGCCAGTTCCGGTGTATGTGGCTGGCGCCCTAGCTGCTGAGCTACAGGCCCGAGCCAGATTTGGAGGTCCTTGTAATGCTGGCCTCATAACACAAGTTTTTACGTCTCATATTTTCAGAAAGAGTTTGTGATGAATCGATATGTTTCTCCTCCTTGAAATCTTTATTTGTGGGTCAGTCAAATTTTCCTCTATTTACATGATTTGTAGTTTTTTCTTTTAATTTTTTTTTTATTAAATCATAGCTGTATACACTAATGCAATCATGGGGTACAATGTGCTGGTTTTATACACAATTTGAAATACTTTCTTCAAACTGGTTAACAGCCTTCACGGCATTTTCTTAGTTACTGTGTTAAGACATTTATATTCTCTGCTAAAATCTCCACATGTACACTAACCTCTCTCCAGTTCCACTGATGGGAAAATCAACATTTCCCAGCACTACTATTACAGTAGTTCTTTTCTGATGTTTTTTCTTAACTTGGCTTCCTAGAGGTTTACCCTTCATAAGTACAACTTAGTATCCAGCAACACTTAAGGAGACCCCCTATGCAAATTTCTGGAAGTTGTTCTCTATGTCCTTTACTTTTTTTTTTTTTTTTTTTGAGACCGAGCCTCAAGCTGTCACCCTTAATAGAGTGCAGTGGCATCACAGCTCACAGCAACCTCCAATTCCTGGGCTCCAGCGAGTCTCCTGCCTCCGCCTCCCAAGTAGCCGGGACTACAGGTGCACGCCACAATGCCTGGCCATTTTTTGGTTGCAGCCGTCATTGTTGTTTGGTGGGCCTGGGCTGGATTCGAACCCACCAGCTTGGGTGTACGTGGCTGGTGCCTTAGCCCGTTGAGCCATAGGCGCCGAGCCTCTATGTCCTTTAAAAGTAATATGTCCTGGCCAGATGAGGTGGCTCATGCCTGTAATCATAGCATTTTGGTAGTCTGAGGTAAGAAATCACTTGAGTCCAGGAGTTTGAGAACAGCCTGAGCAACACAGTGAGACCCCATCTCTACAAAAAATACAAAAATCAGCTGGTCATGGTGTCACGCCCTGTCTACTCTGGAAGCTTCGGTGGAAGGATCACGTGAGCATTTCTAGAAAATAAGAAGTTTATGGTGCAGTAAGCTCTGATAATGCCACTGAAGTCTAGCTCGAGCAACAGAGTGAGACCCTACCTCAAAAAAGAAAAATATGTCCTGCACACGTTACTCAGCCTCCAGTCTCTGTCTTCTTAGCTCTGTAAAACCAGTGCATTTCACTTTTGATTTCTCGTTCCTATTCTGTGGTCTCAAAAGTGCTACCTGCAATTATAGAAAGCCAGTCATCATTTGAAACTTTCCCTTTTCTAACATATGCATTTACATGCATGTTTTCCCCTTATGTCAGAGGTCACAGTTCTATGCAGCTCATCTTCTAATGTCTGTGTATTTATATGCTTAGTCCAGTTTCCCAGCTGTTTATAGTGTGAGAGCATGTGCAATACAGTTATTACATCATGGTCCACGGGGAAGTCGGGTCTGTTTTTATTAATACAAAATAAAATAAAGTCAGCCCTATTCTGTTACCCAGAAATCACCCCAAAAGCAAAAGAAACTGAAAAAGATTGAAAATAAAACAGTATATCAGGAAAAGCAAATATAAGTGAAGGTATATATAATGATCTTTATACCAGACAAAGTGAATTTAAGGCAAAGAGCATTGAATGAGATAAATGAGGACAATTTATATGCAAAAAGTTTGCAATTCGCAATGAAGATTTTCTTTAGTCACTTCTCTACCTCCAATAATAGCAGAACTTATAACAGCTATAGGAAAGATAAGAAGAAATAAATAGAATGCAATAGGAGTAAGTGACTTGTACCTCTCCTAATTCATGGTAAATCAAATGACTCACTATAGAGTAAAGATATAGAGGACGAACCTATCTATTCACATTTAGTAAATTAGATATAATTTATATATATGAAACTCTGTAAAATAAACAGAGAATGAAATTAATGTATCTATAGAATATTTATCTTTAAAGTAGCCACAGGAAAAAATCTTCGGTAACTTTCACATAATAAAAATGGTACAGGTGCCATTTTCACAACAAACTTAAAATTAATTTCTATTTTCTAATAATAGAAAACTTCTCCCAAGAAATGCCTATCCCAGAAAATTGTAAAACTCTTTGGCTCGGCATCCGTAACACAGTGGTTATGGCACTAGCCACATACATCAAGGGTGGCAGGTTCAAACCTGGCCTGGACCAACTAAACAACTACAACAAAAAAAAATAGCCGGGCGTTGTGGCAGGTGCCTGTAGTCCCAGCTACTTGGGAGGCTGAAGCAAGAGAATTGCTTAAGCCCAAGAGTTTGAGGTTGCTGTGAGCTGTGACACCATAGCACTCTACCGAGGGCAACATAGTAAGGCTCTGTCTCAAAAAAAAGAAAAAATAATAATCTTTTTACTCTTCTACTAAAAGCAAATCAAAACTGAAATTGCAAAATCTCTGCAAAACAATGATCAAGTATATTGATCAGAACCTATTGGTTTTGACTAAATTACTGCATTTGGAAATTCTTAGCCTTATACTTTTTAATTACTAAACAAAAAAATATATATTAAACATTCATCTTGTGTCATGAGGACAATAACAGCAAAATAAATATAAAGAAAAAAAGGAGTTAAACCTAAGTAGTTCTGAATTTATACCAAAATTTAAATAATAGAAATAACTTCAAGAAACTTCTTCTTTTGGAGCAAAAAAATTATAAAAATTGCTACATAGGAAGCAATATGCATACAAAATTAAAAGTAAATTTAAACATATCTTCAAAAACTATACATTTAAGGATAGCCAGTAATAATTCATATTTAAGTTGATTTATGTTCTGAGATAAAAGAGTCATTTGCCCCACCCACTGATAATGTATTATAAAGATATGGTAAGTATAACAACTTGGATTTGGCCTATAATGAGACAGACACATAGGTAAAATAAAATAGATATTCTGAAATCTACCCTCAATAACATAGAGATTTAGTAATATGGTGAAAGTGGAATTTCAATTCATTTGAGAAATGATGGATTATTCAGTAGTACGGTTTTGAGAACTTAACTAGCCATTTATTAAATCGTGAAACTGTATCTCTAATTTGCACCAAATAAATACCAGATGGATCGATGATACAAACAAAACTAACAAAATTATTATTGTTATATTCTTTGATGTGGAATTCACAAACTCATAAACTGTAAGGAAAAAGTTTGGTAAATTTGTATTATAATAAAATGTTCACCTGGGAAAAGATAGTAGCTCACTGTAACTGGAAAAATTAGGAATCAGTAAAACTTGCTGGTAGCTTTCTGGCACAACACTATATCACTATATCGTTATATCCTTTTATTCACTTTTTTTTTAAAGACAGGGTCTGTCTTTTTTGCCCAGGCATAAGAGTGTTGTTATAATCACAGCAACCTCAAACTCCTGGGCTCAAGTGATCCTTCTGCCTTAGCCTCCTGAATAGCTGGCACTACAGGTGCATACCAGCAGACCTGGCTATATATATTATGGAATACTACTCAGCCATAGAAAAGGATGAAATATTGTCTTTCACAGCAACTTAAATGGCATTCGATGCTATTATCCTATGTGAAATAAGACAGGAATGGAAAACCAAATACTGCATGTTCTCACTTTTAAGTGGAAACTAAGCTCCATGTGCACAGAGGCAGATAGAGTAGTGCAGTGGATGTTGGAGACTCACAGGGGGAAGTTTGGGAGAAGGTGAGGGAGGAAAACTACCTATTGTGTGCAGAGTGAGGGTACACTAAAAGCCTAGATATCATCACTGTACGTTTCATCCATGTAATCCAAAACCATCTGTGCCCCTATATCTATTGAAATATAAGAGTTTTTTAAATGCTGGTAGAAAAAACATAATTCAGGGAGAAGAAAAATAATATAGGGCAGAAATTTGAATTTATATAAGGAAAAAATCAGAACACAAGAGAAGGAACAAATCAAGGCCAAAAGAAAGAAAAAAATATAGATTTCTCAGCCTTGTCCAGAGTTTCTGATTTAGTAAAGCGGTGAACAGGGTGCAAGAATTTGCTTTTTGAACAAATTTTTAGGTGATGCCGATCATGCTGTTTTGGAGACAGTACTTTGAAGACCATTTCTTTATGGGTTTTCCCAAATCCCCCCGTGTCTTTGTGAGATTACTCACAAAATAGATTATTCTTTGCCATCAAAGGTCCTAAATCCAAACTAAAGTGTTGCGGTAACATAAGGAAAGCACTTTGCTTCTTCCCAAGATATAGGCACAAAGACTTACACAGTGATGATAATAAGTGCAATATCATTTGTCATAACAAAGGAAGAAATCTAACTGTGAAAGGACTAGTTGAATCATGATACATCAACTCAGTGGAATACTGTACAACAATTAAAAAGAACAAAGTATTTTTATACATACTGTTTCAAATGATCTCTATTTCAATAATCATGTGGTTAAGTTTAAAAGTACATGCTCCCATTTATGGTTTTTAAAAGGTATGTGCAAGCATAAAAATGTCTCTATATTATGGAAGAACACTGACTGCCCTCGAGAAGTTAGATTTTGTTAGTGGGGAAGGGATCTGAGATGGAGAGGAAAATTGCTCCTTTTAGTATGTCCTATTGGACTTTAAAATTCTTTTTCACTATTTGCCAAAAAAAAAAAAAAATCCTAAATTAACAAAATAATAACTCATATAGTTTTCATTTTAATTCACAGAGAATAAAAAAAACAAGGAAGTAAAAAAGATGTGAAACTGTGGTCAAAGAGCAGTGCTTCAGACTATGAGATCACAGATTCGGAGGATAGCAGCACTAGGGCTCAGCTGTAGTAACTGGTAGTTGATGTGGAAAGGAAAGGCGTGTGTTGATGAAAATAAATTTAAAATATTTTATGTGATGGTTCTTCTGCTTCATATTTGGTTTGGTTTACAAGCAGATTAATTTATGAACATATTATATACCATCATGCCTTTAGTACAGTAAACTTTACTGAGTTTCTATTCTCTCCATTAGCCCAATATAGAATTGTAGACTGTGTATGTCTTTCTAAAATCAGCTTACAAAAGGGGCGATTTAATTTTCTTTGTAATTTTTTAGTTTTTTATAGTTCCCTTAATGAGTTTCCTTGAAAGGAGGCACTCTAAATCTTATAGGGTCCTGTAGCTGTAATTACCACTGTATTTTAACTGGGGTACTCATGAAATTGCAGAATGTGATTCATCAATATGAGTCCTTCTGAAAACCATTTCTTCTGTTTAGAAAACCTCATTACCATATGGATGACATAGCAATAGTAGATATTATGCATTCTAAATCCTGTGAATCTCCATGGTAATGATGAGAAGTGATTTTTTTTTTTTTTTTTTTGAGACAGAGCCTCAAGCTGTCCCCCTGGATAGAGTGCTGTGGCATCACAGCTCACAGCAACCTCCAATTCCTGGACTCAAGCGAGTCTCCTGCCTCCGCCTCCCAAGTAGCTGGGACTACAGGCGCCCGCCACAACGCCCGACCATTTTTTGGTTACAGCCATCGTTGTTTGGCCGGCCCGGGCTGGATTCAAACCCGCCAGCTCAGGTGTACGTGGCTGGCGCCTTAGCCCATTGAGCCACAGGCGCCGAGCCAAGAGATTCGTAATATTTTAACCACGTATATTTTGTTAAAACAAGAAAGATTTCATACGATCAGTGTGGAAAAGCCATACTGTGCGGAAATATTAGACTCTATAAATGATGAAATTATTTTTTGACAGTTATATACTTTCTTTGATTATTTGTCACTGTATGAGGAAATACAGCTAAGTATTTAATGTCTAAGTAATAGAATTGGTAGATGGACATGGCTGTGTGCCAGTTACTCTTACACTGCACAATATTTCAGATACGATAGTGGTCACTGAGGCTTTGGATGGCAAATGAAGGCTTTCCCAGTGGTTATTGTGGGATATGACATCATCATCTTCCCTTAGTGATGTTTTGTTTTTTTCTTCCTCAATGAAAAGCCATTAGATCTATTTTTCTATTGAGGCAAACATTTGACAAACATTTGATCTCCCTCCGCTTTCCAGCAGTATTCAGTTTGTTTGAATTGTGACTATGGGCAACAGAATAACAAGGTAAAAAACTGCATTTCCTGGTATGAGTGTTTCATCAGATTTATTGATCTTTGGCCTTGTGATATCCATGTGTAATATCCACATATATAATTTTTTACTAAAAAAAAATATAATTTACTAAATCACTTTGGAGGTTTGACCAATATAATACTGTGTAAATAACAATCCTTATAGAACTAATTATTCGAAGCATAATTGAACGGGGGAAATACGTGGGGAATTATGTACCATTATAGTTTTAGTTATTTCCATTTTCAGTCTTATTAATCTCCCAAGCATTTCTTATATGTGTGTATATGGAACAGTAACATTTGTTAAAATGTTTATGTAGCACTTACAAAGTGCTTTTTCTTTTTCTTTCTTTTTTTTTTTTTTTTAAACAGAGTCTCACTTTATTGCCCTGGATAGAGTAACATGGTGTCACAGGCTCCAGCCACAATGCCTGACTATTTTTTATTTTTTTTGAGACTGGGTCTCACTCTTTTTTTTTTTTTTTTGAGACAGAGCCTCAAGCTGTCACCCTGGATAGAGTGCTGTGGCATCACAGCTCACAGCAACCTCTAATTCCTGAACTCAAGCGAGTCTCCTGCCTCTGCCTCCCAAGTAGCTGGGACTACAGGCGCCCACCACAACGCCGGGCCATTTTTTGGTTGCAGCCACCATTGTTGTTTGGCGGGTCCGGGCTGGGTTCAAACCCGCGAGCTCAGGTGTACGTGGCTGACGCCTTAGCCTGTTGAGCCACAGGCGCCAAGCCCTGGGTCTCACTCTTGCTCAGGCTGATCTTGAACTCATGAGCTCAAACAATCCACCTTCCTCTGCCTCCCAGAGTGCTTGGATTATAGGCATGAGCCACTGTACCCAGCAAGAGGCAAAAGCCTATAGCATCCTGTATTCCCAGGCGGTCTCCCATCCAAGTACTAACCAGGCCTGACCCTGCTTAGCTTCCAAAATCAGAAGAGATTGGGAACTTTCAGGTGGATGGCCATAGACATAAAGTGCTTTAATATATTTGATTTAATCCATTCCCTAAAACACCCTATGCAATACATACTCTTTACTATATTTTACCAGAAGATGCACTTAATCACATGCCAAGACCGTAGGTAGCAGAATTTTGTCATGTTCTTTCCATTAAACCACAATATGCTTTAAACTTAGAACTGTTTTGATCAGAAAAGAACCAAGCAGTTTTGCTTTTTGTGTATGTCCCTGTTTAATTTCTGTGCTTTAATCTCATCAGTGACTTCCAACAAATTCAGAATCTCAAGCTAGGGTTTCTGGACAAGTATAAATATTAAGCATTTATCTCACCTGGTTTTTAAATTTGTTTAACAGACTTAGGTCTGGCATTCCTAAAGACCACAGTTTTCAGAGTGTGAAACAAACTCATCTACTTAACACATTATTAACACATTGAGGTGACATTGACTTTCTGTATCCTTGACTGACTTCCCTTAAGCAATTTTACTATTCTGAATTGTTTACAGGTATCAGAATTAACCTTTCTTTAGAATTGTTCCAAAGGTAACTAACTACACACTGCCCAGACTAGTTTTCGATGTGAAAAGTAGTAGCCTAGCCAGATCTTTCCTTATTCTTCACTTTCCTTTTCTCAGAACTTTGAAGCTGTAACTTTGAATAAATGTAAGAAACTTAGACTCTAGAGTAAACTTGGAGGTTTGACTTGGCTTGTGTTAAGTTGGTCATTGTTATCCCACTAGTCACATCTTTGATCTGTGTTAATTCATTCTTACATTTATAATTACAGATAAAGATGGTTTAAAAAACAAAACAACTTCTAGGAGCATTCCAAAATCAAAAGGATGAGTAGGGTTTGCCAGGCCAAGAAGAGGGGGAGAAGTGCAGCAAAGAGGACATGCAGAATGTCTGAAGGCCTGATGGCAGGAGAGCAAGGGAGTTGAGGAACAAAAAGACATTTTGTTTGTTAGAACTAAAATGTAGGGGAGCTAGAAAACCTTAAGATGATATTACAAAGGGAAGCAAAGATCTGGTCATAGAGAAAGCCATATGAAGAGTTTAGATTTTAGGGCGGCGCCTGTGGCTCAAGGAGTTAGAGCAATGGCCCCATATACCAGAGGTGGTGGGTTCAAACCCGACCAAAAACTGCAAAAAAAAAAAGAGTTTAGATTTTCGGCTCAATGCCTGGAGCTCAGCAGTTAGGACGCCAGCCACATACACCAGAGCTGGCAGGTTCAAACCTAGCCCGGGTCCCCCAAACAACGACAACCACCACAGCAAAATAGCTGGGTGTTGTGGTCAGTGCCTGTAGTCCCAGCTACTTGGGAGACTGAGGCAAGAGAATCACTTAAGCCCAAGAGTTTGAGTTTGCTGTGAGCTGTGACATGGGTGACATAATAAGACTCTGTCTCAAAAAAAAAAAAAAAGTTCAGATTTTACTCTGAGAAATACGAAATTATTGAAGGGTCTGTTAGTTGCTGTCTTTAAAAAGAGAAAAGAGCTTATTTGATTACATTTGCTGGGGGGAACAATTGAGGTTGCCATTGGTCTTGGAGAAGTATAAGCTAATACAATGTATATATGCTTACAGGAATTTTGGTGGTGGTTCTGTCTCTGATCTTTACCTTCGGGATACTCTTTGTCATATTCTTAATCATAGTTCATCTTGTCTCTTCTCATTTCTTGTTTTTCTTTTCAACTTGCCGTGGACAGACATTTCAATGGTTTTTTGCTTAGATCTCTTGCATTTTTTCAAGGACAAGGCAAGTAATAAAACATACTTGATATATAGTATTACCATTTTGGTATATTTCTTTTTGTTATTTTTATGTATAGTTCTACGAGATGTATGTTTATATCCTATAGTTTTTGCTTATCTTTTTAATAATTTAGTTGCTGTCTCTACATTTCAAAATTTAAAAAAATTCTTTATAAATATTTTTATTAGCAACATAATATTCTGGTGAGTAGGTCATCACTTAATCAGTTTCCTAATGGTGGATATTTAGCATTGTTTTCATTTTTGTTTATGCTAGAAAGAATACTGATTTACCTAGAATTTATTGAGTTAAAGGTTAAAATATGTTATGGTTTTTATTTTATTGCCAGTTGTTGTCCAAAAGAGTTGTACCAGTATGTGAATGTGACCATTTCACTTTGCCTTTCCCAACGCTGATATTTTTTACTTTTTTTTTTTTTTTTTTTTTGCAGTTTTTGACTGGGGCCGGGTTTGAACCCACCACCTCTGGTATATGGGGCCAGTGCCCTACTCCTTGAGCCACAGGTGCCGCCCCGATTTTTATTACTTTTTTTTAAAAACTTGCTTACGGTTTTAATAGTGAGAAATGGTATCTCATCTTTTTTGCATTTCTCAACCATATAATGTTTGTATCCTTTGCCCATTTATTTGCTGCGAATCTTAGTATTTTTTCTATTTTTTAAAATTTTTTATAGAACCATGGTCTTGCTACATTGCCTAGTATGGGCTCAAACTCCTGGCCTCAGGTGCTACTCCTGCCTCACCCTCACATTACACGTGTGAGCCACCATGCCTTGTCTCCATCAATTTTTAGTTTATAGTTCTCATTAATGTTTTTCATCTTTTCCTTGTTTGATCCTATATATTTCATATGAGTGTTACTTTTTGACATTGTATGTTTTTCCATAATATTCTAATTATTTGTTGCCAGTATGTGGGGAAACCATTAATGTTTCCATATTTATTCTGTTTTGTGTGTATATACATATACATACATAAAGTTGTATTTCTAAAGGCATTCCTGACAAATTCTTTGGATAGAGACTTATTTCACCTGTTAATCATGATCATTTAGTTTCTTATTTTCCTATAATTTTATTGGTTATTTCTAGGTGGGTTTTTTATTTTTCGTAATTTCCCAAATGTTAAAAAGATTGATAATACTGGGCACCTTTGTTTTGATTGTGATTTTAGTGGAAATATTAAGTTACTTTTCACCAGCATGAGTTGGCTGGTAGTTTGCAATGCATGGTATCATTTTTTATCTAGTTCTTAAAATATATCTGATAAGGAATAATTCTATTAAGGATTTTAGGTTGACTCTTGTCTGACATTTTTGGTGTCAGCTAAAGGATTTGCTGTCGCTTCATAGCATTGTTATGGAAGATTATTGAATAGCACACATTGGGATGTTTTAAATTAGCCATAGGAGGCTCCTTATTTGCTGTGGTAAGTAAATATTTCTCTGACATTCTTCTGGGTCCCTATTTCACTAATATCTAAACCTGCATTCTAGAGGGTAGAAGAGGGGAGACTGAATCAAGTACATCTTTGCATTCTCTTGCTCGTAACTTGTAGGGGTGTCCAACCTTTTTTCTTCTCTGCTATAAATTCGAAGAATAAGAGTTGTCTTGGGTACACAGACAACTAACAAAAGCTAATGAGCAAAGGAAAAAAAGGTCCATGCATACTTTTCACTATATCCGACACCACACATAAGCAAACAGGCCTCAAAAAAATCTGCATGTGACCCATGGGCCATAGGTTGGACACCCCTGAATAAAGCTTGAGTGTTTCTGTATATGGGAATTTCTCATAGCATTGGGCTTAAACATGCAGATATGATATTAATCCTAACAACAACAGTAACATTACTGCATTTAGGAATGTGGGTGTCCCAAGATTGTGGGTACTTCTAATATTGTATTCCATAATTCCACTTTCTTGCCACTTTTTCTTATAGAAATTTTGAGACAGCACTGAATTCTTGGTACCCTCAAAGTAAAAGACAGTTACTGCTAAGAAATCTGCATTCTGTTTTTTTAAACAAGACATAAGTATGTGGTAGAGTAGGGATTATTTAAGCTATTAGCCTCTATCGTATATGGTGAGGGTATTCAATCAATATTTGGACAGGAGAAGGGACAACTTGCCTATTTAGAGAGGTAATGCATTTTAAAGTCATTTAGGAGACTTTTTTCAGATAACCTTGTTTCTTCATGGAGAGATTCCCTGACACTGTGAGCCATTCAGGTTTTCCAAGGAGAGAAATATTTAAGAGCCACTGCATTAGACAGTATTAGACAATAATTATATTATTGAAACATAATAGTGATTTTTCCATTACCCTTGTCCTTTAAAAGAAATAAAAAAGAACATGTTAAAATGTTATTTCTCTCTCTCTCTAACCAGAAATGAAGGCTATTTGAATTTTTAAATTCTTAGAAAGGAGTATACACATTTCTTTCTGTACTTTTCCCCCAGCTCTAAGAATTGTTGAAATTAGATTTTTCTGTATTTCTCAAAAATTAAATGCCTTATTTGTGTCTTGCCCACCTCATTATGCAATTATGCAATCTTGGTGTTTTCATCTAGTCTTGTTTCAGGGTCTTTTCTGCTGCCTCTTGGCTATTATGTTTGTCACTGATTGATAAAGTGGCTTTTATATTTATAGTTAAGAGTCCCAGTGCAGTTTGATTTGAAGTGTCAAGATCTGTCCCATGCCCAGCCCTAGTCTTACATCTGTTTTACTGGGTTCATCACTTCATTGTAGTACCAAATGAATTTAATCCCTTTTACCCTTCCACCTTTCCTGCCCAAATTTGTTAGACCCCATGATTTTATCCTTAAAGTAATCTTATTTTTAATTTAGGTAAGTCAGATTCTAGTTTCTTATATACAAAAGATAATTTCTCTCTCTATGTGGTAGAATTTTAATTTTGTAAACATTTAAATTTTTTATTAAATATACACTAAAAATGCTTCTTTGTGACTTTAAAACTTTCCATTTTATAGTTTTTAATACTTAAATGCAGAAAGCAAAGCTGTTAAACTTTCCTTATTAAAATGCTAAGCCTAATGTCTTCTAACTTTTTGAAGAGCTTTTGTCCATTATATAATCTGTAAAGTAGCCAAGAGTTCCTCAGAAGCAGGACATCATTTAGATTTAAAACAATTATGGCTTGTGTATAAAATAATAATGTGGCATAACCATTCATGGATTGGCAGCCATGACTTGAATTAGGGTCAAAAATCCTTGAATACTGACATTTTATTCTCCTTAAAGATTTTATCAAGGTACCCTACAACAAAAATGGTTAAGTCATTTTGAATTCTGTTAGATTGAGTTGGTATGACTAGAAAGCCAGATAACACAGTTATGAGCATAGACCTTTTATTTTTTCCCCACATTTGACAGTGTAAACATACATAAAATACATATTAAAGTTTAGATGCTTTATATTTTGTGCAATAAAATGAAGCCTTAAAAAGAAAACATTTCATTAAAAAAACTCATTAGTTGTACTTAATTAAGACAGTAAAATAGCAGCAAGTACCAAGACATTGTGCACTTCTTTTGTTTAATACAAGTTACTTCATTTACATCAGTCAGAAATGTAAGACTGGCTTTCTTGAATACTTAATATAGCTTGACTCACTGTTTAGATAGGGGAATATTTTCCCAGCTGTACATCAAGGAGGAGTACTTTCATTAGTTTCAGAAAATACAGACCCTCAGGCAGCCAGCATGACCACAACATTGAGCAGTAAGAGAAATGGAGCGTTAACTTCCCAAGCACTTGCCACAGAAGGTAAGCGAGTCTTTACATTTGTGGTTGTCTCTTCCCTCCGTAAGTTAAGGGTTGTGCTTTGTTGAGGCATTTCAGAGAAATTATTTGGCATGCCACTAGTGATACTTAGGGTCATGGGTGTTGGGGATGATTTTGTTGAGCTAGTGAGGCTTGTGTTTGTAACCATTCCATCTTGGAGATGAATAGTTAGAGTTGCAGCTGCTGCTTCATGTGTTTTGATGGTTTCTGTGGATGTATCTTCTGGATAGGGCACAAAAGCCTTATCAATGCTAGTAAAGGTGGTATCTTTGCTTAGAGTGGCACCAAACGTTGTTTCCCTTGTTCGATATTGTTTGGGTATTTTGGTCACTTTGGGCTGAGTTACCATGCTCAGAGAATTATTGGTGTCCACTGTCTGCATCCCACTTACAGTGAATACGCTTGAAGTAAATCCAGAAGGTGTGGGATATAAGGTATGTTCCTTTAAAGATGATGTTTGGTTAGAACAGGGAGTCCCTATCACATGGGCTTTTGTTTCCATCATCCACTTCAATAAGTAAGTAATGTTTTGTTTGTGGTCACATGACCACCTGTTATTATAAAGGCTTATCTCTTGCAACTGAAATAGTTGATTAAAAGATTGATCTGGAATGAATGTGAACTTATTGTTGTGCAGGTAAAGATGTGTGAGATTTGTGAGGTTTATTAATGTTCCTGGAAGGATTTGTGTCAAGGAATTATTAGACAGGTCTACAATATGTAGTTTGGAGGGCATGTTGGTTGGAACTGTCCAAAGTTTGTTACTACTGAGGTTGAGAACCTCAAGACTTCTTAGTGTATTTTTAATGAGGACAACCTTTTCCAGCATATTCTTAGAAACATCCAGATATTTAAGGTTCCACTGATAGGCAGTATCAGATTTGTCAAGAAGTTTAATGTTGTTGTTAGCAGCATACATGTTCCAGAGAGACCGAGGTAACTGAGCAGGCAAGCTTTCCAGCCTGTTGTTTGAAATGTCCAGGGTCCTCAGATTGGTATATTGGGTTAACTGGTTATGCAGATCAGTAAAGTGGTTATAAGACAGGTTTAAGTGTATAATATTCTCTTGCAGTCCAGATGGTAATGTAGTCAAGTTTCTGCCTGAACAGTCCACATTCCTGTGCCTCTCTGTGCACATACATTGGAGAGGACAAATGCACAAAATACCAGGTGTGAGAAATAGAAGGATGAACAGGCAAGGAGACATTTTCAATATCTGATATTCCATCAAAGCCTGGAAACAAACAGATACACCCTTCTTTTAATATGCAAATACAGTTTAGGCATCTGCATGGGTCAGTTAGCATTAGGCAAAATTTTCAATAAACCTCGTTGTTGTTGAGTCCTTTTATAATTGTTCCAGTGATTAAACTAACAAAGCTCCCCTTCATTTATAGTCCAAATGCTTAATGCTTCAATTGGGGCTATGTGGTAGAGAGAGACTCTCTCCCTACTCTCTTCTGCATTTTCTCTTTCCTTCCCCCCCTCTTTTTTTTTTTTTACCATATTCTTTCTTATGCATCTTCCTAGAGCCTTAATAAGATAAAATGTCATTCTCTTGCAAATAAAGAATTACAGCCTAAAGCTATTACTATTTTTGATAATATGCTTTCTTACTCAAATAGGAAAAAATGGCTGTCATGTCTTTTTTTTTTTTTTTTAAATCTCTGCAGTAATGTAATAGTGTATGTGTGTGTGTAGGGTAAGAATTTATTTAGATATTAAAGAAATTCTTTGAAATTTCATCTTTGTGTTTTTTAGGATAAATACATCCTTGTAAAACATTTTAAGACACTTGAAAAATCAGACGGACACCATACCTTTTAAACCTCATGTTTTAGAAAATTATTTTTTTTCTGTATATTTCAGTGCCAATTCTAAAGGAAAACAGTGTGTTATTTACTAAGTGATAAATATTTACAAGAAATCCCTTAACTGACACTGCAGCAAATTTCTGGTGCATGCACTTGCTATTGAATACATATTCAATCCTAACATTGGCTTTTTCTTTAAAAAAAGAAAAAGGAAAACAAATTCTGAAGTCAGTCTTTTACTGATTTAAATAATAGCTTACCATAGTGTCGTCTTCAACATCAACATCTCATTTTCTCTTGGAAACTTAAAGCTTAAAGGTCGTCTTGTTCTGGAGAGTCGGAACCGTTTCTGGCTGAGGGCTGTGCTTGCCTGCTCAGCTGCATTGTGTTGCTGTGAGCTGAAGCTCTGCAACCACCTGATCAGTCCCACATAGGAGGACTGCAGAGCTGTCATTGGTGCTGACTCAAATTTATGGCAAGAGGTGCACACGCACCAAAATGAACAAATTTTTTTAACTTACGACATTAAGCATACGTATATCTCAGATTTGTTACAGATTACCCCATGCATATTAGAGCTGCCCTTCTTTCTATGTATTTGTCTGAGCTTGGGTTCCACATTTTAACATTTGCCTCAGTAAGAATTTGTGATTCTTTTTAATGACTCTACTCTTTATTCTTTTCACGTATTGAAAAATGTTGAAAGTGAATTTGATTTTTCTCATTGATAGTTTTCTACTTAAGCTATTTTTAACTCCTGCCTTTAATGTTCTTTTCTAAAATGGTATAATTGTCCTATTATTTATTTGATTTTTATGTCCTCCCCCAATGTGGTGATTTTTATGTTTAGTCAGCCTTTCAAATTTATTAACCACTTAAATGTTTCATCTTCCCATTTAGGAGGTAAGGAGTACTTAATTAAATATGATTATTTTCTCTTTATCTTTCTGACATAAAGGATCATTTGACCAAGGTTACACATGAGTTAGGCTACATTTTAAAATGAGCATCTTGGGCAGTGCCTGTGGCTCAAAGGAGCCCCATTTGCTGGAGGTGGCGGGTTCAAACCCAGTCCCGGCCAAAAACTGCCACAAAAAAAAAAAAAAAAAAAAAAAGCCACTCCTAAAATGAGCATCTTATACTTGTAATTCAGTTTTTTATGATAAAATAAACATGTTTTAGTTTATGTATTTGGGGGTTAAAGGGTTTTTTTCCTCAAAACTTACTTTAAATGGGGAAGTGGATATGAGTATTATTTTTCCATAGGCCTCTTTGGTGCTATGTAAATAACCACTTATTTGATTTCATGTTTTAAAAATATCAATAGGTGATTTCTATAGTGTTTCACATTTCTTCTGTGTGAGAAAGCAGCTTATAGGGTTTTGGGGGGGGTTTTTTGAGACAGAGTCTCAAGGTATCCTCCTGGGTAGAGGGCCCGTGTTGTGACATCACAGCTCACAGCAAACTCCAACTTTTGGGCTCAAGTGATCCTCTTGCCTCAGTTTTTCTATTTTTAGTGGAGACAGGCTCTTGCTTTTGCTCAGGTTGGTCTCAAACTTGTGAGCTCAAGCGATCCACTCCCTTCGGCCTCCCAGAGTGCTAGGATTACAGGTGTGAGCCACTGCACCCAGCCGCAGCTTGTAGTTTTAAAATCACATGAAGTAATGTAAGGGAGAACTTGCAAATTTTATAAAATGAGATCAAATTTATGATACCGTCTATTCTACTCTTCCATGGACTGATTATTTAAATCTGTTAAAATTCAAATATGATTTTCAGAATGTTCCGCTTAACTTACCTTTATTTGCAGAGAATGACATTTTATCATATTAAGGCTCTAGGAAGATGCATATATATGTATATACCTTAACAAAGCAAGAGCCAAGCTTGGTGGTACATGCCTATAGTTCGCAGTTACTTTGGAAGCTGAGGCAGGGAGATCTCTTGAGCCCATGAGTTTGAGTCTATAGTGCTTATGAATAGCCACTGCACTCCAGCCTGGGCGATTTCATCTTTAAATTTAAAAAAAAAAGCAAGTAAAGTTGTGGGATTTTTATTAGCAAATTGTCACCATTCAAAAATCAGTTATATTAGCACGTCATGTAAGGAAAATCCCTTTATGCTGTGTTACTAAATTTTTTGTTTTTCACCAAAATTATGTTTACCATGATTTGGATTATACCTTAAATAGAATTTATTGTATTAAAATTCGAAGTTTGTTTTTCTTAGAAAAGAAAATAGTCACTTTTTGTATAAAACTAGTGTTCCTTGAAAAGTATCTACATTTTACAAATCTGCAACATTAAAAATTTGTTATTGATTAGGTGCTTTATTGCCACTCTACTTTGAGGATTTCTTTCTATGGATTTCAGAAACCAGTCATTAATCATAGTGCTTAAAAGTAATGTGTTAAAAATACCACATTCAGCAATATTGTGGAACTAGGGAATGGGCATTTGTATACACTGTTACTTTGCAAGGGTCAATTTACCGAACACTTAAAATTTCTCTTTTTAATTTTAGAAAGTCTCACATTTTATCAATGCGGAAGTCAGATTATCCATTTTCGTTACACTTACCAGTACATTTTTTTTTTTTGCAGTTTTTTTGGCCGGGACTGGGCTTGAACCCGCCACCTCTGGCATATGGGGCTGGCGCCCCACTCGTTTGAGCCACAGGCGCCGCCCAACTTCCCTGGTTTTTAGCACTGAAAGTCATGGAAACTCCCCAGTCCCAGGCAAGCCCAGATGACTTAATACCCTATACCTCAATCCTTAGGTTCACTCATGTTGCATATGGCAGAATTTCCTTCTTTTTTCTTTTTTTGGCTGGGGCTGGGTTTGAACCCGCCACCCGCCACCTCCGGCATATGGGGCTGGCGCCCCACTCCTTTGAGCCACAGGTACTGCCCCCAGTAGTTTCTGTTTTAAAGAAATGTTATTCAAATGAATTGGGTTTAGGCTATATCAAGTTTAAATTCTGCTACATATTATAGGAAATTCCAGTACAATAGCAGCGGCAGTGTTTCATTTCAGGTTGGGGACATACTGAGTTACTTCATATTATTCAAAGATTATTATAAAATTCTCAAAAAGAAAAAGGGAAGCCAGGTGTGATGGCACGTGTGCTTATAGTCATAGCTATTTGGGAAGCTGAGGTGGGAGGATTGCTTGAGCCTAGGAGTTTGAAGCTGCAGTGAGCTATGATTGGTGCCATTGCACTCCAGCCTGGGCAATGCAGCAAGACCCTGTCTTTTAACAAAAAAGAAAGAGAAAAAGAAAAAAGGGATCATTTCAATATATTTGAATTAGAATAATCTGTTCTTAGCTTACACTTTTAAAAATCCTCGTGACATTAAAATAATAGTGTACTATTACCCCCCAAAAGAATAATTATTTAAAGACTTAAAAAGTGTTTGTTAACAACTTGAGATATTACTCATATTAGCTATTTGAGCAACTTTTATGTTCTAGTTTAAGTAGTAAGTTAATTTGCTTATTCTTTTGTGTCCATGGATATATACCGTCAGCATTGTAAAAGTATAACAAACCACCCCCCAGGGAATGGCTATCCCATATTAATAGTTCCAGTTTTCCATTATTTCTCTATGCTTATTTGTGAGTCAAATATTGTCAGTTTTTGTTAATATAGTTCAGTCTAAACAGAATTTTCCGCTAAATATAACCAAGAGTACTCAATAGTGTATTTTAAAAGCATGGAAGAACTAACAGGGTAGAAATTATCAAGTCAAAATCCCAGTGGATCTTGCCCATTTCCCACCTTTTTTTCCCCCATCCCACTAGCTTATTGCCATAAATCAGTCAGATGTTCTCTAGAATATCCCTTATTCTGGATTTTTCTCTTTACCTCCATAGGAAGATTTAATTTGTTCTTGTATCCCCCACATATCCTACATACAAATGGTCCTAATATCATTAACATAATTGCTTATTTGCATCATCTCAACAGTAGTTTCAAAATAATACCAGTATTGCTACAATTAGATTACCCACTATCAAATAAGGTTTAAGATTTCTTTGCATTTCTGTTTGTTCTTAGAATATATTTCGGTAAGGATCTATAGTGAATTCTGTGTTCTGATGCAATTTGAAATAATTATTTTCTGTATATTTTAGTATCGCCATCTTGACATAAATTTAGGTCTATTTCATTTTAGTTTTCAGTTTTTTAGGGTCACTTAAGTCAAAATTTATGTGTTTTCAGAGAAATTATGCTTCTCTGTTTTCACCATCCTACCTCCTTTTTTCTGTTGGTGACAATTTTTATTAGCTTTTGGTTGTATCTTTTTTTTTTTTTTTTTGAGACAGAGCCTCAAGCTGTCACCCTAGATAGAGTGCTGTGGCATCACAGCTCACAGCAACCTCCAATTCCTGGGCTCAAGCAAGTCTCTTGCCTCCACCTCCCAAGTTCCTGGGACTACAGGTGCCCGCCACAACGCCCAGCCATTTTTTTTTTTTTTTTTTTTTTGGTGGCAGCCGTCATTGTTTGGCGGGCCCGGGCTGGATTCGAACCCGCTAGCTCAGATGTATGTGGCTGGCGCCTTAGCCGCTTGAGCCACAGGCACTGAGCCTTTTGATTGTATCTTAATAGTATTTCTTTTGGATAACATACAAAAATACATATTTCTGTGTATTATT